>RJWT010042675.1:0-12099 GCA_004365215.1 Cuniculus paca | reverse complement strand
GAGTGTTAAATGGGTACAGCGTTTCGGATTGGAAAGATCAAAGAGTTCTAGGAACAGTGGTGATGATTTGCACAGCAAGGTGAATGTATTTAAATGCCAAAGATGAAAAACACAAATGTAGCTCAGGGCCAAGGCCCTGGGTTCCATCCCCAGTACCACCGGGAAAAAAATTGAAAAACCCGTAGAAAGTGTTCAAATAATAAATGGTGCCTATTTCATCATTGTTAAAAATAAACAGGCGCCGCCCTGCCGCGCTGAGAACTAACAGCCTTTGGATAGATCCGGTCCAGTTATATAATAGTGTGGCAAAGCCCTAATTGGAGTTTCGGGGTTTTGTGTTTTGTTTTGTTTTGTTTTGTTTTGTTTTGTTTTGTTTTGTTTTGTTTTGTTTTGTTTTGTTTTTTTCCCATAGCTCCTGTGAACCTGCGAGGCTGAGACAAAGGAGTCAGGCGGCGCTCTAGCAAGACGACACCGGCCAGGTCACCGCGCCACCAACACTGCAACCGCCACCCGGGCTGACAGCGATCGAGAAAGACCCGAAGCCCCCAAAGGCCAAACAGCAGCGGGCCCAGCGACGTAGGCGGACGTTCTTCCAATCAAAACGCCCAGGAGGAAGTCCAAGGGCACAGCCAACCACAAAGCGTCTATTTCCTGTTGGCCCGCCCTCCCATGATTTCAATTGGTAGGTTTCAAACCCTCAGGAGCCAATGAGAGCGCGCAGAAGCGCGACCTTTGGGCTGTGGCTCCTGGCGCGGCCTTTGAAAGGGAAACTGTCGCAGAGCAGTCATGGCGAGGCCGGGGCCCTCTGCTGCCGCCGCCGCCGCCGCAGGTGAGTGTGACCGCGAGTCTCTGTTTCTTGCAGGCCTTGGAGCACGGGCAAGGAAGTAGAGGGGCCACACCGAGAGTGCTTCCCGCGGCAGTTACCCGTCTGCTCGCCACCTGCCTCAGTTATCCCTGGCCTGGAGCCCAGACCCGGACCCCAGGCGGGGTGCGGTCGCGCGGTCCCTGTACGCCCTACAAAACGAAGTCATCGTCACCACGCTTGAGATCGAGAACCGAAGACCGCTTTCCCGTTGTCACTGCACCCGTGAGACGCAACGCGCTTGACTCCAGCGACGCAGATTTGGCCGCAATCAGAGCAGGGTGTGGCCCTTTGGCTGCGCCCGAATTTTGACAGCACCTGGGGGAGACCGGGTGGGATTAGGGAGTCCGGATTCTCTGCCAGATGCGAGACTCTGCGCCCCTCACCCGCCTCATGCAGCCTGGAGGCTGATTGGTTAAATCTGAGGACTAAGGAACCTACTCCAGATGCCAGCTTCTCCAGCTTGCACACAAGTGTCTTGACTGTCTGGCCCGCTGTGCCTGATTATGTCTACTGGGTCCTGAGCATCATCCTAGGCACTTTACACGAGCCTTTAGCATGGGCCTTTCTGACCCTGCTTTATAGGCTCAGCGGCAGCGAGGTTTGCTAACTTGGTAGAAGTCAGGGACTCCACAACACCTGCCTGACATGGACCTGAGTATTGTATTTCTCCCAGCTGTCTGATAAAGATGCATCAGAATCTGAAAGCAAAACGGTTTAGTTTACACTTTTGCATTCTTTTTTAAAAAATGATTATATAGTTTTAGTCTTTTCCAACTACCTGCTCCCCTCACCACTTCTGAGCTCTTATACTTTTTTTGTGCCTTTTTCTATGACACCTAGATGTTGCCTTATATTGTAATTACTGTTGTGTTTATTTATCACCATGACTAAACTGAAATTTGTTGAAGGCAGAAATACAGTCTGTCTCCCTTATCTGAAATGCTTAGGACCAGAAGTGTTTCAGATTTAAGATTTCAGAATATTTACATACATAATGAGATATTTTGGACATGGAACCCAAATGTCAACAAGAAATTCATTTATATTTCATGTACACTTTATGCACATACACAAAGGGTAACTCTGTACTGACTTAGGACCAGACACATGAGGTCAGGTATGGAATTTTCTTGTCCACAAATTTTGAATTTTGGAGCATTTTGGATTTCAGATTTTCAAATTAGAGATGCTCAACCTGTATTGATTTTTTTTTTAATCCCCTTACAAAAGTCATTATGTAGATGTTTGCCATAAGCCCTCTAACCTGGGCTACTTTTTCTTTAGTCCTAAAGGAAATTATGTAAGGGTTTATGAGTAAAAAATTCTCATCCAGGCCTTGCTCACCAGCTCAAGTGGACCAGTAAAAGGATTTCTTCATGTAAAGCGAGATGTCTTGTAGCTGGAAATAGTGGCTGTGAACAAGGATTCTGGGGTTGAATAAATCTGTTTTTGAATCCTGGCTCTGCTACATATTACCTGGGTAACTTTAGAGCATGTCCTTTACCTTCTCTAAATTTCAAAATGCAGTATACCTCATAGAACTGTTGTGTAGATTAAAAGAAGTAATGTGAGTGAGCTTAGCATAGGACATAGCTTATAAATTGTATTGTTGATGTTGCTATTAAGGTAGGCTTATAGGACTGGGGACTTTCTAACATGCTGCATAGCCAAAATCACTGTGGAAAATTGTCATCTTTTAGAATATGAATAAACTGGTTAAAATCTCAAGCTAAATTTCTGTTGCTTGTTTGCTTGCTTCTTTTGCAGAAGAACGGCAGAAAAAGCTGCAGGAATACCTAGCAGCCAAAGGAAAACTGAAGAACCAAAACACCAAGTGAGTTTTTCTTCCCAAAGTCATGCCAGTTTGGTTGCCCTCGCTGCTAACAGCAACTTGAAACCTTTTTGAAACACAGCCATTTGGCCTGAAGCCTGCTCAACCTACACCAGAATCCTAAGATAACTCAAAAAGAGCATTTCATTCCAGACAGGACAATACCCCTGAGCACTGACTAATCTGTTAGAGGTTTAAGTGTTACTATCATGACACTCTCCAAAGGAGAGAAGAAACTATTGACAGTATTACCTACCATGCTAGAAACTTTTCTTATCCCCTCTGTTTCTGGGTAAAAGTTAGTCTCCTCAAGGCAATTTTTAGTTAAGGAGTTCAGTGATCGTGGTTCTATTGCTTCTCACCAAAGCAGCAGAGCCGGTTATCAGTTCACCATAGAGACACACTAACATCTTCTAGTCTGAAAATGCTCTTTGATCATTCTCAGCTTTTACTTTTGAGGTGGGCAGAACAAAACCATTTCACTCATCTTTGTCAACATGTTACCATTATTATGTATCCCTCTGGGTTAGCATGGGTATATTTTCTTCTCAACTGGGTTGCTCAACTGTTATTTGAAAATTAATTTTTACTAAGTTAACTTTTATTTATTTTGTCTTTTTTTTTTTTTACCCAATTCTGTTTCTTTGATTAAATTAAAAATTATTGCAGGGTGTGTAACATGCCTGTAATCTCAACACTCAAGGGGCTGAGGCAGAAAGATGCCCACAATTCCAGGCCACCCAGAGCTACACATAGTGAGTTCAAGTCACCCTTACATAGTGAGCTCCTGTCTCAGAAAACCAAAATTAATTATTTTATTAATTAAAAATTACTCAATGAATATTTACTTAGTCCCTATAATGTATTAGTCACTTAATGCTGGAAATATGGTGCTTAATAAGACAGAGTGGTCCCTGTCCTCCCACACAGGATGATCAAAGTCCTTGTTAGTCTAGCAATTGTTTTGGTCCATGGAGATTAAATCTTTCAAAATTCTCTTCACCTCCTCCCCCACCCCTTTGGTCTCACTAGCTAGATTTCAAGCAATATCCCTATTTTTCTAATTTCAGTCATGCGTCAGTGTCTATGAGGGGTGGCTTCCAGGCCTCTCCACAGATACCAAACTCCACTGATGCTCAAGTCTCTTGAGTAAAACAGCATAGTGTTTGCGTGTAACCTGCTTATATCTTTCCATATACTTTAAATCAGCTCTAAATTGCTTCCAAGGAGTAATACAAAGTAACTGCTCTAGAGTAGTTGCACTGTATTGTTTAGGGAATAATAAGATGTTTACAGTGTTCAGTATATGCAGTTTAGTTTCTCAAATATTTTTGAGCAGGTTGGTTAGAACCATGGACATTGATATGAAGGGTCAGCTATATATCACCTTTTTTCAATTAGTGTATGTTTGCAATATGGAATAGTTTCATTTGTTTTTGTGCATTAGTATATATATATAATATGTATATATAAAATTTCTTGATTTTTTCCATCCCTTTACCCATATATATATAGATAGATACAGATATAGATATAATGATACATACATGTTATATCTATATATAGATAGATGGATAATATATGCCACTTTTTACCTTGAAAATTCACTATTTGAAGAGTGTGTATAACAAGGAAGTTTTTTGATTTTTGTTTTTACAAGGAAGTTTTTTGAAGAAGAGTTAATTGTTTTATCTCCAGCATCTAGCATATCACAGTATGAAGGGAGGATGTGTAAATGAATAAGACTGTATATCTTGGTTACTTTTCTCTTGTTGCTGGGACAAAACACCTGACACCCAAAGTGAAGCCAGGAAAGGTTTATTTAGCTTACAGTTTCTGGAGATTTCAGTCCATAATCAGCTGGCTCCAAGGCAGAGTGGCCTGGCACAGGGGCAACACTTCAAGGCAGCAGCCAGAGGAAAAGGGAGAAAACAAGCCTCCTCTCCTCCCGTATATTGCACACAGGCCACCAACACCCTCAGGGTGGGTGTAACATCCCCTCTTCAGGATGGGTCTAACATCCTCCCTTCAGGATGGGTCTAACACTCACAAAATGTCCTTGCCTTCCTTTGCACAGGATGAGGATATTTACAAAGTAAGAACCCTGGCTCCCTGCTGAGTCTCTCAATTAACTTCTAAACTTCTCAAGTTGACACAATGTATAAACCATAACACTGTACAAAAGCCACATATATGTCACTAATATTGTTAGCATGCTTCATTTATGCACAGGATATCTCTGAAAGAATTACGAAGCAATCGGTCAAAGCAGGAGAATACAAAACTAAAGAAGGTATAATAGGGAGACTTTACTGAATAATAGTTTTGAATTATTTTACCATATACTGAAGTTCTAATGCATTAAAATTCTAATCAGAATTCTTAATCATCATTCTTTCCAAGCTTTGTTGATTTGGTACTAAGGATTAATTTTATTTTTTCTTTTATAGACCTTATCTAAAAGCCAAGAATAATTGCCCAAATCCACCACCTTCTAAATCTGTAAGTAGAAATTAAGTTTTAAAGAAATATCTAGTTTGGAATTATGATTAGTTAAAAAAAAAAAAAAGCAGTAAAGATGCTAGCTAAATAATAAAGATGCTGGGCCGGGGATTTAGCTCAGCAGCTCAAGCACCTCAAGCACTTGCCTGGTAAGTGCAAGGTCATGAGTTCGATCCCCAGTACCAAAAAATATTAATAATAATAAAGATGCTAAATAGCGTATATTTCAAATATATTTCTCATATATATAACAACAGTTGGTTTAATAAGGGACATTTTTTGAAAAGAAGAAAATAACACACTTTAATTTTTATAACCAAAAATCCCTTAAGTGCATTCTTGATAGCTAACATTTATTGAATATTTACTGTATGTCTGGCGCCTTCTAACTTGCATTAACTCACTGAGATACATTAACAGTTCCCTCACAACAGTTCCCTCACAACTTCCTGAAAGGTAGGGACTGTTTATTAGTAGCCCCACGTTTCAGATGAGGGAACTGAGTCATGGAAAGGTTAAATATCATTCCGAGGTCATGTAGCTCTTAAGTAACAATGCTGAGAATCTCTGGTCTTAACTACCTTGGTATTCTGCCATGAAGTGAATGCCTATGTTGGTCCTTGTAAGCTGCTTAACAAAAAACACACTTCCCATACAGTTCAGTGCAGCTAGACTGTGGGCAGAATGGAAAGGATTCTGTCATTAAGATTGAAGTGAGAGAAATTAGCCTTCTGAAAAGGATACAAATTCTTCTACAATAAAATAAATAATAATGCTATCCATAAAAATCCCATTCCTAATTTCTGAAACAATAATTTTGCCAAAGTTCTAAGATAAACTGAAATTGTGTTGCCCAAAGTGAGATATTGGTGCCAATTTTATAAGTTTTAATGATTCAGTCACTACACACCACACACACACACACTACATGTATGTATACACATATGTGGGCATGTGTGTGCCCATGTAGACATTATGTGCCCTGTGTATGCATGACATCTTAGACACTTAAGAATAAAATATGTATAAAAGGGAAAATTGGTGTGCAATGATATAAACAGTAGGGAAACACTTGGTTAGACTTCTACTTTATGCAGGTGGTACCAATGTAGGAGTGTAGGATGCATTTTTTGTTGTTGTTGTTTGTTTGTTTTCAATGCTGAGGATTGAACCCAAGGCCTTCACACTGAGCTATTTCCCCAGCTTTTTTTTATGTTATTTTGAGATAGTTCTTGCTAAGTCGCCAGAGCTGGGCTCAAACTTGTGATCCTCCTGCCTCAGCCTCCCAGAGTGCTGGGATTATAGAAATACACCAATGCATCCTGCTAGGGTGCAAGTTTTAAAAGACAAAAACCTAGAAAGTTTCCTCAGTCAGAGCTAGCAATTCTGACTTCACTAAATCATCTCTTAAATGGCAAAGCCTACGTTATCTGCTGTATACAGTTCTAAAGATAAAAAGAAGGAAATTTCAGAATTTAGGAGAAACTAAAAAAAGTGCAAGTAGTAGTCATTATAATTTGTGTTATTCCCTCACTGCCTAGATCCAAATTCAAACTCCGCTTTAGAACTAAGTGACCATGGGCAAGCTTTTTAATTGCATCTGTAAAATGGGAGTAATAAGAGACAGCTTTTAAGAGTTGTGTGAGAGAATTGAGTTAATAAACATTCAAATACTTACTGATGCCAGCAGGTTGGAATATGTGTTCTGGAGATACATAACAGGTACGCAGACACACATTTTAACAGAGTCATTCCCAGATCTTCAACTTTTGCACAGGCACTGACCTAAAATTGATTGAAGAATATGTCTCACATGCAGTTTCTCCTTTCCTACCTCCTTTACCCTTCCTCTTTTCAATTCTTGCTTTTCTTGCATGATACAGGCAAATCACTCACCTATCTCACCCCTAATCTTAATATGCTACATTACTCTAGGGTGGAAATACCTCCAGAGTACAGTATCAGGAGGCAATCTGAAACAATGACATTGATGGTAAGAAAGACTTTTGCCATTCAAGTGGTTTTCAGTTCTTTGCTTTCAATGTTATCTCTAGTGAAACCCTGAAAATTATGTTTTGACTGAGAGATTTTTAGCACATACCTCCAGAAAAGCTCAAAAAATGGAGTGTTACTGCTGTAACAAAACACCTTCTAATCCTATTCACTTATTAGAAAAAGGAAAAAAAATTATGCAAAACCCTGTCTCATTAGAGCAATAATTAATATTAAATATATGAGCTAAATTCTGGGGTATAGAGTTGAACAAAATTATTCTGGGAGTACATGAACAAAAATATTTGAAAACCACCCATACGCCCTTCCAGCTCTATCATGCCCCTTATTTGCTTCATAATTTTTTTGTTTATATCTTTTCTACCAGAGTTGCCCAGGGACAAGTGTGACCACATTTTTGTGCCCCCTTAGAATCTAGTACAGTGCCTATCATGCAGTCAACATTCAGTAAATCTGTTGATTTAAACCTTAATTATACTTCTCTCTTTTCATATTTCATACGCCCAGAATAAAGAGAGCGATCTCAGTTGGGATCAATCAGTCCTTCTTGTACATACTGTCTGTTTTTCTTCAATTTGTTCCAGTAGATTGAGAGACAAAATCAGAAACCAAGGTTCAGAGACTAAAGTTCCAGCTCCAACCCAGCCTCTGACTTCCTGCCTAGTCTTAGACACCTCAATTTCTCAAATGAAGGGGCTGAATTTAATGATCCCTAAAATCCTTTCCAGTTCCTACTTTGTGTGTTTGCATATTAGTTGCTAGCCTGATAACTCTTCTAAGCTTAGCTTTTCTCTCAGTGGAGCTCCTGAAACAACGTGAGCTCTCCTATTACCTGTGATAAGTTAACTAGACCAGGCTGATCTAAAATCAAGATACAAAAAGCTGTAAGACAAAACTTTGCAAATCAGATACCTGATAAGAGTCTAGTATCCAGGATATATAATGCTTACAACTCAACAATTAAAAGACAGCCCAATTCTAAAATGAGTAAAGGATCGCAATAGGTATTTCTCAAAGAGGATAAAGACATGAAGAAATACACAAACATTGGGGAAATTCAGTGAAAACCACAGAGTGATACTATTTTATACCCACTGGGATAGCTATAATTAAAAAGATAATAACAAGTCTTGGGGAAGATGTGGAGAAATTGGAACACTTGTACTTTATAGGCGAGAATGTGAATTGGTACAGCTATTTTTGAAAAATAGTTTGGAAGTTCCTCAAAAATTAAACATAGTTTTGCCATATGACCCAGAAATTTTCTTTTAGGTGTATACCCAATAAAATTCAAAATATATATTCATAAAAGCTTATATACAAATATGCATAGCAACATCACTCAAAACCCCAAAAGTGTAAACAAGGTAGACATCCATCCATTGATGAAAAGAAAACCAAAATGTATATAATTACACAAGTGAATATTATTCAGTCCTCAACACTGGTAAACTGCATGTGTGGGAACAGGTATATGAGAACCCACTATACAATTTTGCTGTTAACCTAAACGTTCTCTAAAACTAAAGTTTATTGAATGTTTTAAAAGGTAATGAAGTATTGATATATGCTACAACTTGGGTGAATCTTAAAAACATTGTATTAAGTAAAGGGGACCAGACAGCCAAAGCCATATATTGCATGATTCCATGGTTATAAGAGGCCCAGAAGAGGCGCATCTATACAGACAGAGAAACAGAAAGTAGATTAGTAGTTGTGAAAGGCTGCCAGGAGAGAGAAAGAGGGAACAATTTACAAGTGCCAGATTTCTCCCTGGGACAATGATAATGTCTGACATTAACTAGTAGTGATCATTACACAACTTGGTGAATATATAAAAACCCACTGATTTGTATTTTTTGTAATTGTGAATTTTATGATAAGTGAATAACTCTCAGTATTTTTAATGAATTTTATGATAAGTGAATAACTCTCAGTATTTTTAATGTAGATGTCCTACCAAAAAACAAGAGAAATTTGGAAGTTTTCTTACAAACATCCCCACTTTTTGAGTAAACAGTGATGTAGATCTGAAGTACATATAAGTGTTGGGGCCAAGAAGTAACCCGGATCTTGCTGGGTGGGTCTACCATCCAGCTCTCTGCCCCCCACTTCCAACCCTCCCTACCCCACCCTCAGCAGCACCTCACGCTCTGATGCCAATGACCAAATGGGCATCTCGTTACAGATTTCCTTTTTATTTTCCTCGCCAAGTTTACTTAGTGATCCTTCACAACATTGTCAAATCAAAAATACAGAATGGTAACGCTAACATTTCCATATTTCCCATGGAGACATATATTCTTAAATATGCCAGATTCTCCTTTCTAAATAATTGCTTTCACCCCAGAAGCTCTGGAATCCATGGTGGCTTGCTCCTATATCTATAGTATCATTTCCAAATTCCTTGCCCTAGGTTGCAAAGTTTCCGATGACTTGATTCTCCCTTTCTTATCCAAAATTAAATCATGTGACTAAAATGCTTAGTTATTAATCACAAAGAGTCTAACCTTAAAATCTTGTCCTGACTGGCTTCATAAAGATGACCAACTGTCTGCAGAGATTCTAAATGTTTGCTGAGATCTGTCCCAGTGGATCTCAGGCCTCCCAGTATCTACCACCAATCTTTGACTTCGTTGCTGTTCTCTGGGGACAAGATAGGCTTTGGGCTCTTTCAACCTGTAATACAGCTTTTTTTTTTTTTTTGAGTGGTGCTGTGATGTTTACAAAGGCAATGGTTTCTTAAAAATCGGGGGATTTTTTGTTTTGTTTCTTCGTGTGACTACAAAGTACAAGAAAGAATTTGAGAGGATGAGAGGTACCCTAGCATAATAAGTTCATTATGGACGTATCTTCCCAGGGCCCATAGGAGAGCACTTCACTGGAACATGATGGGCACACAGCAAGTACTATTTGAAATAGGCAAATTCACTTTTTTTGTTTGTTTGTTTGGTACTGGGGATTGAACTCACAACCTCACACTTGCCAGGCAGGCAGTTGTGCCACTGAGCTAAACCCCGGCCCAGAAAATTCATTTTTGAAAGAACAGTTTTTGTATATTCACTGAGTCTGCTTAATTCTGTCATTACACTTCTAACCGGAACTCAAGTTACGGAAGTCAGCTATCACCGAGGTCAGCCTTTCTTTCCTTTCTCATGATTCTATTTTCTTAAACGAAATTTTCAATAAAATAAGTTTTCCTAGCATCTATTGAAAGTTATATTTTAGAAACAGTGAGCTATTATAAATTTTTTAAATATGTATATATTTTTTGTCTTTTTCAGACCATTAAACCCAAAAAGGATGTTACCAACCATGCTATTTTGCCTGTCAAAGCTACAAGACCCATCAGCACTAAACTCCAGTCCAGACCAGCTAGTATAAGAGCATCCCAGAAGCCAAAGTTCGAGGCACCAAAACTTGCAGGCAAAAGTCTGACTTCAAGAGGTGTTTCTTCTAACCCAGCCTGTAAACCTTCTAGCAAGAGTCACCAACAACAAGAAGCTAGATCATCCGCAAAAGGAAAACTGTCAAGAAAATCTGTGAGGTCACCTAATACCCAGGGACCAAAAACTACAAAGCAGCAGATTACAAGTCAAGCAAATACCAAATGCACAGATGCTGTGGGTAACACCCTTGTTGAAAACAAATCTTTGGATGGCTTCCTTAAAGAGCTGAACAAGGAGAACTTGCCCCAAACCTTATCAGAACCTGAGAAGAAGCCAGATCCTGCATTGGGGACCACAAAGACTAACTCTTACAAGCCAAAGACTAACTCGTATAATCAAACCAAGAGCAGTCTGACTCCTAAACAAGTCTTGGGCAAAAGTTTGGTGAATAGTGCTGTTCTGAAAGACAGGGTTAATAAACAATTTGTTAGAAAAACACAAATAAAGGCTCTACCAGTAAAGTTACAGCAACTCTCTAAAGGAACAGAGCTTACAAGACCAGAAAAACCCCCAAGGACAGCTCCCTCTCACTTCAGCCAGACCCTTCACAGGACTCAAGCGTCAAAGAAACCAGTGGTCAAGAACATAAAGGATGTAAAGGTTCACAGGAGTAAATATGAACGACCAAAAGAAACTAAGGTACAGTCATACACTGCTACTGAAGAGAAAGTAAAACATACCAAACCCAGGACACACCCCAGTGTGCTGCAGGGAGGCCCTGACAGCAGACATCCAAACATCAAGCAAGACCAGAAGTCTACACAAACTTGTTTTAGGTCCCAGACACGTGTGCTGCAAAAATCAAAGTCCATAAACCAGAGGCCTAATTCAATAGCCGGCAACTTTAAATCTGTCGTTCCAACCACTCCTAGCATAAGGGCAAGTAGAACCAACAGCTTTCAACAAAGACCACAGACTGTGAAAGAGACTTTTTCCCAGAAGCATTTCCTGAGCAAGACAGCTCCCAAAACTCAAGCTAGTGTCACAACCAGAAACGGAAGAGGAGTCCCAAATGGTGCCCAGACTAATCCAAATACTAAAAAGACAACAGCAGAGGATCGAAGGTATGTTGTTTTACTTCTAGGGTTTTTTCAAGCTAAAATAATTAGGTAAAAACTGGGCGTGGTGGCTCACGCCTGTAATCCCAGCACTCGGGAGACAGACAGGAGGATCATTGCGAGTTCGAGACCAGCCTGGGCTACAAAGTGAGCTCAAGGCCAGCCTGAACGGCATAGTGAGACCCTGTCTCAAAAAGACAAGGGCTGGGGATTTAGCTCAGTGGCCTAAGCGCCTGCCTGGCAAGCATGAGGTCATGAGTTCAATTCCCGGTGCCATAAAAAAAAAATAATAATTAGGTAAATAGACTATCAGGAATACTTGGTTAAGAAATAGGTCATAAATAATAGATCCTAGGTAATTCTTAACCACAGCCTAAAAAA
>RJWT010042674.1:0-12090 GCA_004365215.1 Cuniculus paca | reverse complement strand
CTAACTGTCTAGAATAAGAAATAAGAATATATCTCATTCTAAGAATAGACACTGGAAAGGCTAAATCCTGACCTATTAATGGAATGCACTTTTAGAATCCTGAACTTAGATTTATCTACTCTTACATGAAATGCTTAGAAGTGAATTGGGATGTTACCTGATCTGGTATGCTGTCTGAAGTATAGACAGGAGGGTGGCTTGTGATAGACATTTTTGTTTTGTTTTGTTTTGTTTTGTTTTATAAGGACTTTTTGTAGTAATGCACTACAATTCAATGAAAAAAATATATATGGCTTTTATAGTTCTTCCACAGGAGAAGAGGAAAATCTGAAATAATGCATTGGATTAAATGCAATATGATGCAGTATTTCCATTTGCTTGATATCCTTGCCAGCACTTAATGTTGTCAGTCTTTTCAGCTGTAGGCATCCTAGATATTCCCATTATCTAAATAACTTTTCTTTGGATTTTTCTGATGTTTAAATACATTTAGCACTTTTTCCTGCTTATTGACTAGATATTTTCTCTTATGTAATTTCAATTCAGGTATTTTTTTGGTTTTACTCATAGTTCTATTAGATTATGTATCTTTAGGTGTTTACTTTTCTGTTTTTGTTGTTGTTGTTTCTTTTAAATATTGAGAACTGAACTCAAGGCCTCGCGTGTGCTAGGCAAGTGCTATACCACTTAGCTCTACCATGTGTATACCACGACACGGGTTAGTTATGTCTTTTCTTACTGACTTGTGAGACTTCTTTATATTTTTTAAATATGAGGTTTTACCACTTTTTGGTGCTATCTGTTGATGAAAATTTTCTTATCTTAATGATTCTATTACATAAATATTTCTATGTCTAGCAATGTCTTTTTTTTTTTTTTTGTAGCACCAGGGATTGAACTCACGACCTTGCACTTGCCAGGCATAAGATTAGGTCACTGAGCTAGATCCCTGGTCCTTGTCTTTTTGAGACAGGGTCTCACTATGCTGCTCAGGCTGGCCTTGAGCTCACTTTGTAGCCCAGGCTGGTCTCGAACTCACAACAATCCTCCTGTCTCAGCCTCCCAAGTGCTGGGATTACAGGCATGCACCACCAGGCCTGGCTAGCAATGTCTTTTGTATCATGTTAAAGAAATCTTTCTCTCCAAAAAGAGCATAGACTCGGATTTATGGGCTAGGATTTGAATCCTAACACTGACCCCTACTGGAGAGTAACTTGAACACATTATTTAACTTCTATATGTTCAGTTTTCTCACATAATGGTACTTCCAACTTCTTGTATTAAGAATTAAATAGATACACTTGAAGTAATAAAAAAGTGACTGGCACATAGAAAACACCACATTTGACATTCACTAGAAAGTGCCTTCCTTAGTACATAAACCTAGATTTTGTTCGTCTTTTTCTAGAGTTCATCATGGAGTTATGTTTATTCACATATCACCAGATGATTACACACCTACCTTCCACATGAAAACATGGTAACTTTCAGCTTAATTTCAATGGTGACTCATTTGGAGCAAACCAATCAAACAAGAAAAGAAAGTCCAGGAGGCAGCAACATGCCTGCTAAGGACAATGACTACATCTAATTGATCACTCTTTTCTTCAGCCTGTCTCTTGATTGACCTTACATGTTAAGTTAAACGTCTTGACTTCAGTTTTTAGGTAAATAAAAGACGTATTTTCAACTGCTCCTGATTATCATACTCTGAATTTCCTATTAGTGCTCTACCTTTAGCAGGACCAGAGGAGAACTTTGAAACTTGCCATGCCAACAGTTTTTTAAAATTTTTTATTATGAGTACATGTTTGCTAATCATAATGATCATACCTATCATAGAGAATTTGCACTTGTTCATAATACATCTTAATTCTTCCTGTTGTCCTATTCTTTTCCTCTCCCTAACCGTTTTTCATCACCCCATTTACAAGAACTTTGTTTCCATTTTTTTCCTTACACTCTTTTTTGAAAAATTCCTTTTCCTTTCCTTCTCTTTTCTCTCCCTCTTCCCTCTCTCCCTTTCCTATTTGTACATGCTCTTCCTACTTCCCAATATCTATGTTTGGCTTCTTATTTACCCTTTGGGCTTCTCACATGAGAGAAACAATGTGATATTTAAATTTGTGTGTCTGATTTATTTTACTTAATGTTATGGTCTGAAGGTGCATCCATTTACCTAAAAATGGCTTAAGTTTATCCTTCTTTACAGCAGAGTAGTACTCCATTGTATATAAATACTACATTCTCTTTATCCATTCATCTGTTGATGGGCGTATTGGCTGTTTCCAAGATCTAGCTATGATACATTGTGCTGCTATAAAAGTTGGAACACACATACCACTGTGCTGTGCTGCTTTTAACTCCTTTGGGAAGGTACTGAGGAGGGAAATAGCTGGGTCAAATAAAACGTCTAGTTTTAGTTTTCTGAGGAATTTCCATATTGATTTTCATAGTAATAGTACCAATTTGCACTCATGCCAACAGTGGAAAAGGGAGAAGGGTTCCTTTTTCCCCACAGCCTTGTCAGAATTTGTTATTGGTCGATTTCTTGATGATAGCCATTCTTTCTAGAGTGAGATGGAATTTCAGTATTGTTTTAATTTTCATTTCACAAATGACCAGTGATGTTGAACATTTTTTCATTTATTTATTTGCCATTTGCACTTCTTCATCTGAGAAGGGTCTATACATTTCAGATGCCCATTTTTTGATTGAGTCTTTAAATTTCGAGAGTATGATTTTTTTTACTCCATTGGTGGTTTCTTTTGCTGTGCAAAAATATTTTGATAAGATGAGATCCAAGTTGTTGATTCTTGTAGTATTTTCTGCACAGCTATGGTTTTGTTCATAAAGTCCTTGCCTGATTACTTTTGTTTTTATATTTAGATCCTTGATCCATTTCAATTTTAGTTTATTGCATTGTGAGAGCGATCTAGGCTCAGTCTTCGGCACATAGAAAGCCGGTTTTCCCAGCACTATTTTTTAAGTGGGGTTTTTCTTACAGTGAAGGTGTATGACCCCTTTGTCAGAGATAAGGTAGCTGAGTATGCCTGGAGTTGTTTCTGCATCTTCTTTTGATCCAGCTGCCATGCCAACAATTTTATCGTAGGTCTACTCCATTCACTAATTCTTCGTCTTAAGAATGGCAAATGAAGTATTCTTATGTACAGTTTAGATTCACTGTGTGATCGAAGTGAGTTCCTTTACAAGAGAAGCTGGATTGTACAGTGGGTGTGATTTTTCTCACTGAGTAGCTCATCATGAGTTAGTTATTTTGAGTTAGTTAGAAGGTAAACATATACGATCTTACATATACATAATTAGAGGGCCTCTAGCTGATAAATATGCAAATGTCTTGCTTTAATAATTTAAAGCTTGAATGAGGTTCAGCTACCCATTGGGGGAAAAATAGCCAGAATGACTTTTTAAAAATAGTTTATATATGGCAGGTTTTAAGTACTTTTGATTCTAATGTGAGTTCAGCCCTTATTTAGCTGTCTGACCACGAAGTAATGTTTTTCAGTCACATAATATGTGCAAACAATTTTTTTTTTAGTACTGGGAATCAAACTTAGAATCTTGTACTTGCCAGGCAGGTGCTGTGCTGCTGGGCTAAAATCCCGGCCCCTGTGTGAACCATTAAATTAAACGACATGGGGTACATAAGAAAACAAAATGATTTAAATAAAGAAAGAACTTCACAGATTTTTTTAAAAAAGCTAATAACAGATTATTTACTTTTAAAAAATTATCTAGAAAAATATAACACAGAAACCTTGAAAATGAATAGAAAATGACATAACAAACAAAAAGAGAGACCTTCATAATTGCAAATACACGATTTGGCGTAAAAACAACATATCCTTGAACCAGTAGACTTTTAACAGCATGGAAAAAATTAATATAAGAAAAAAAGCAGACAACTCTCTGATCATAATGGGTGATTTTAACCTGTAGTTTTCAGTAATCAATAATGAAAACTTAGAGGACACATTTGAACAATCAATGAGTCATAAAAATGTTCAACAACAGTGACCACTGGAGAAATTCAAAGTAAGACAACACTGAGACCCTTTTTCTAACTTCAGAAAGAATGGCTATCATCAAGAAATCAATTGATAACAAATATTGATGATGCCACCAGCCAAAAGGAACTCTCCTACATTGTTAGTGGGACTGTAAACTAGTACAACTACTATGAAAATCAATATGGAGATTCCTTGATAAACTAAGAATAGAAATTCCATTTGACCCAGCTATTATCCTCCTATATGTCTTCCCAAAAGAGTTAAAAACATTGTATTATAGTGGTCCATGCATACCCATGTTTACAGCAGCATAATTCACAATAGCTAAATCTTGGAAGCAGCCTACATATCCATCAATAGAAGAATAGATAAAAGAAATGTGCTATATATATGCAATGGAGTATTACTCAGCCATCGAGAAGAATAAACTTGAATAATTTGTAAGAAAATCAATGTGCCTTGAGATCATCATGTTAAGTGAAATAAATCAGACACATGAGGTTAGATAATGCATAGTTTCTCTTACATGAGAAACCCAAACTAAAAATAAAGAGCAAAGTAAAAGATAGAAAATAGGGAGATAAATCTTTTGTAAATGGGAAGTAGAAGGAAAAGGGAAAGATAGGAGGGAAAGGGGATGAAAATGGAATTGAGATGTATTATGTATACAAGCCAACTCCCCACAGGAATGTATTCAATATATATGCTCATAAAATATAAAAATACATGCTCATAAAAATAAAAATTGAAAAAATAGTGTATTGTAGCTATACATGATGTCACCATTGGAGGAAACTGGGTGATAGGTACACTGCACCTTTGTTTAAAAGGTTTATAATTTTGTGAATCTGAAATGATCTGACATCCCCTAAAAAGTTTTTAAAACTTAGTAGGAAGAAGTAATCTAAACTTTCTGGGTACTGCTGGAGCATCTGCTGAAAGGTAGGGTTTGGGAGATGTGGTGGGGATGGTGAGCGAGCACCGTGTTGCATGCAGGGACCTCAGTGTGGAAGTGTGAACTTTATCCCCCATGGTATCAGACAGCTTTTGATGGTGGTGGTAGGGGTTAAGCTGGGGAATAACTTGATTCCTGCTCTTTGACTCATGTCTTCCTGTACATCTAAGTGGACCTCAGCACTACTCTGAAACAATTTTTCTAGGTCTCTAGTGCTTTTTTTTTTTCATGGATCTTTTGTCCTTTTGAATTTGGTGATAACACTCTTGACTTATGCTCTGAGTAACCTCAAAAATTTCTCCAAGATCTGATTTTCTTCCTTATCATACAAGTCTTAAAGTAAATTTTGCCAAAAATCTAAGCTAACCTTGATGCTTCTATGACAAGGTGGTCACAGCAGAAGGAAAAATCAGGCTGGATGAAAGCAGCATTACTAAGGGATGTGAGCTACCCAAAGTCTAGCACAAATAGCCATGAGAAATAATTTTTAGTTTCGCATAGCAGTTTGTACATTAACTCATCCATTTACTTAAAATATTTATTGTGCAACAACTTCATAGTAAATGTTAGAAATATAAATTGATAGGATATAGTTTTTGTCCTTAAATATCTTCAGGGATGTAAGATAGTTGTAGGACAAGATAAGATCCATGCTTGTGGCTTACAGAAGCAGAGTGTTGGCACAAAGAGATGTAATCAATTCTGCCTGAAAAGGTTGGGTCACCAAGAAGGCAAGGAATCTAATCTAACTTATGAGGCATGGAAATTGGGCGATGAGTAGCAGTGACCTGCAGTTTATGAACTGTATTTATCTTTATGTCCTACATAGTCATCAATTTTGCACATCACGAAAGCAATCTGGTACTTCTTCCAGAACACAATGTGAAAAGACTTCAGCCCAGTTTTCCTGAACCCCTGACTGTTTGAGAGGTTAGGGGTCCCAAAGTACAATGGAAAAAAAATCCAGAGGGAAAACATTTCCCAAAAACAAAAAATCTAAATGTATGACAACTATTTTAGATGAGGAATGGAGAGAGGAAGAGAAAGGAGGAGATGCAGTCTTCCATGTACTTATTCAATGAATATTTATTGAGTACTGCTGTAGGAAAGAACTCTAATAACATCTCAGTATTTTGATAATTACAAAAATCATTCATCGACATGAGTCTCTAAAATTACCATTTTATCAGCAGGTACTGACACAGCCTCTCATAAACGACTTCTCATTCAAAAACAATGAAAACATAGGGAAAATAGGAATAATCTTGCAGAAGGCAGGAAAAGGGTTTAAATATTTTTTGTTGTCTTGTTTTCTTGTTTGGCCAAGAAGCTCTATGGACTGAAAAACCTGGCTTTTTGTCTTTGTTTCTTTGTTTGCTTTTTCTGTTTTTGGTTTGTTCATTTGTTTGTTTTTTCTGGCATTACTGGGGGTTGAACCCAGGGCTTTGTTACTGAAGTATATCCCCAGACCTTTTTAAATTCTTTTTTTACCTTGAGACAGAGTTTTGATAAGTTGCTAAATTACAAGGTTGGGCACAAACTTGAGACAGTAGTCTTAGCTTCCTAGTGTGGGGATTACAGGTGCGCATCACCATGCCTGGCTAAGGTTGTCATTTCTCTTTTGGTCAAGTGCAATATTTTAGGTTTACCAGAACAGTGCCCTCAAACCTTCTTTCTGCACAGCCAAACAGATAAGAAGCCTGGAGTTCTCTGAAAGTGAGGAGAAAAGCTATAAGCATGAGAAGAATTGGACAAAAAGTGGAATCTTTTATTCCCAGTACTATTTTGTTACTAAAGCCACAAAACTATCAGAAAGAATCCCTATACTTTTCCAGGCTTACAAAATGATGCAGTTGTTGGTTGTTTACTTTGCTTTGTTTTTAAATATATTCTAGCAGCCTTATAGGAGAAAGTCTCACCCCAGTTATGCAAAGTTGAACTACAGATAAGACTCCCAGTTCCTAGAATGTTTGGGCTATGACATTAGGCCTTCCAGAGTGTCTGAGAATTTCAGCAAACATCCAGATGGCCAGAGAGTAGGGTCATGGGCAACTCACACACCCCGCTGAAGAAAAAGCCATTATTTGGAGAGTTCTTCTCACTTGAGAATGGTGATTAGCATTATCATCAGTAATGAGAAAAATTAATCAACATTAATTAAGCATTTACTGGGTCAGTAACTGTGCTAAATACCCTAAATGTTTTACCTATTTTCTTCTTTCAAGTCTATGAAATAGGGCCCACTACTTTCTAAAAAAATGTACCTGAAAATTCTCATAAGATAAATTTTACGGAGTATATGATAATAATTTAATCACAGCAATATTTGGTTAACCATGGTAAACTGTCAAATTGAGAAGTAGGTAGATAATAGGAGCCAATCTTTTGAAAACATTAATAATCAATAATAATATAAAGCATTATCCTTAAACTCAATATAAAAACAAATAAAAACAATGGGTAGCCATGAATGACCTTTTATGAAACATTATGGTGTTAAAATATCTGGTGTGTTCTTATATTCCGCATAGCAAGCAAGCATGTTCATCACATGTTCACAACTTTACTGGAAACCAGTTTGGTAATATGCCTTAAAATAGGTATAAAATTTGTAAAAAAAAAAAAAAGTTATTGCACTGTGCAAAAAATTATAAAAGTGAAAACACCCTAACTAGTCAATAATTCAAAATTTGTATATTTTGATATATATTATATACTAAAATAACATAACATTATTAAAATATTAAAAATAATTGCCAGTTCTCCAGTTTTGATTTTTTTCTCAAAAGAGTTTAGTATTTCTTTCAAAATGGTTTGCATTTACACATGAACTTTATAATATTACTTTGTCAATTTCTGCAAGAGTATCAGCTTGCATTTTGATAAAGATCCTGTTAAATCTAAAGAACAATTTGAAGAGCTTTGCCATCTCTATAATGATAAGTTTATAATCTGTATCATTGACCTAGTTATAAATTTCCATATTTTCAATATTATAATTTCTTTCTATGATGTTTTGTGGCCTATAGCACACAAATTTTGCACTTCTTTCATTAAATTTATGCAGACCATTTTATTCCATATTGTATTGCAAATATAATTATTTTCTTAATTTTCATTTTTGGTTGTTAGTTGCTAAAATATAGAAATACAATTAATTTTTGTAGATTGATCTTATTTTCTGCAATATTTCTTAATTGGTTCATCACTTCCAATAGTTCTAGTGGATTTCTTAAAATTTTCTATGTACAATAGATATCATTGAAAGGTTGAGGTAGAAAGATTGCAAGTTCAAGCCCACTCTGGTCAACTTAGTGACTTAGGGGGATCTTGTCTCAAAAAAAAAAAAATCAAAGCGAGAATAACAGCCAAAAACTGGGGATGTGGTTCAGTGCAAAGGCCCTAGTTTCAGTCTCCAGTACCACAGAATATGGAGTTAATTTGTAAAATATCATTCCTAAATCTGTGATAGAGTAAAAATTTTTACTGTGTCATTTCTAAACTTGATGTGTTTTGTTTCTTTTTCTGGCTTAATAGCCCTCTCTAGAAACTCCATTACAAGGTTGAATAAGTGGTGGGAGAAATATCTCTTTTTCCTGATCCTAAGGATAAAAAATTACTGATTAAATTATAATACTAGCTATGGGCTTTTAAAGAAGCCATTATTTGATTGAGGAATTTCCTTCTGTTGAGTATTTTTTCATGGAAGTGTGAACTTTGGCTTTAATTTTTAAATTGTTTTTTTCTTTTTTGACTGTAATTTCTTTTTATTTCTTAAAGTGACAAATAAAAATTGTGTATTTTGTTTACAGCATGACATTCTGATAAAGCATACATTATAGGAGTATATCAATCTATATTATTTGTGTGCATTACCTCACATATGTATCATTTGTGTGTGTGTGTGTGTGTGTGTGTGTGTGTGGTGAGAACACTTGAAATCTATTCCTTTAACAATTTTAAAATAGACAGTGTATTGTTGCATATAGTCGTCACAATGTGTAATAGATATTTTTCACCTATTCCTCTTGTCTAACAAGTTCTGTCTCCTCTGAACATCATTTCCTAAATCTCTCCACCTTCTAGTTTCTGGTAGCCATCACTTAACCCTTTTCCTATGAACTGAACTTTTTTAGAATCCTCATGGAAGTGATACAACTGGTGAGAACTTAGGTTGTAAGTAGGATATTATCAGAATGATCTGAAAGTCATTCTATAACAAAAGAGTGCAGTGGGAGAATCATATTGCCCAAGTCCCTTGCCCTCAGGAGCTGCCCTGCTTGTTGCTTTCCCTTTCTTCCACTCTTTGGTGACAGATTATGTGAATTTGCCTGGTCCTTTCATGAGAGTAGGTGGACAAAAAGTTAAAAGGTCTATTTCTAAGGTTCCCTTGAAGAGAGGCTCCTGATATGAATGACTACTCATCAGATGCACTCATGCAGGATTTTGAGTTGAAACTTTGTTAAAAGTGGAGGCAGGTGAAGGACGTTGGTTTACGTCCTGCTCACCCTGATGGAGTTGGCGTGGGTCCAGGGAAGACAGCAGGAAGTTTTCCCACCTGGACTGTTGGATCCTGATGGAGGCAGCAGGACGTGGAATAGCCTGATTGTCTGGTGTGCTTTGGCCCTTGCTGGAAGCTTAGTTTAGAATCTATTTCTTCAGGCCGTCTAATAAATCCGTGCCATTTGTGTCCCTTAATAAATCTATCTCAGCTTACACATGATAAGGTAGATTCTGTCAACTGTAGCCAAGAACATGGGTCAATACACTCACCAAGGAAGTTCCTAGCACAGGGAAACCGACACTGCACTTTGGTGCAAAAACAAGATTTAGTGATTCATTTAAAGTTACAGACGACTTAGCTTGTGCAGAATACGGTGTGTCATAGTTGCATAGTTGTGATTTATTTATTCACTTAATTTATAATAATAAAAATATTAACAGTGCTTATTAGAACATGGAATTTCTATGGAAGTTCTGATGGAACATGGAAATTCAAATCAAAAACAGCATACCAAACATCTTTAAATGGAAAATGCCATTACACTTAAACAATTCCTGTCATATTTATAATACTTAAGGGGATGTCTAAAAATGAAAACTTTCCTTAAAAAAATGGAATTATCGATTAGGTTTCCTATTACAGCAGTTGTTTAGAGATGGAATAATGATACAACATAGTTTTTAAATAAGAGAAGCCTAAATTTCAGTGATGCTTAATTAAACAATATTCTAAGAATCTATGCATCTCCACATAAGGAACCCATATTTCAGCAGCTGCAATACACCATAAAGGTGAAGAAACAACAGTTTGCTCATGAAATCACTCTAGGATTCTAAATCTCCTTTATATATGCCACAGGCGTTAGTCAGTGGCTCATTTTGTTAGACGGATATAGCTTGATGGGTCTCTATGTCCTGTGTTCCCTATTATTCCTGCCCTGGTACGGCATTCTATTCCCCAACACAGCAGGCATCGTCTCCCAGCACTGCCTTCACGTCCCCCACACCACAGGTGCCGCAGCCAAGCTGATGTCCCATGACTGCTCTCATTTGGAACTCCATTCTGTATTTCCATCCCCTCCTCTGCGTGGCTGCACCCATCCTTACTGGTGATTACAGTACTAGAATCTAGCTGAGGAAAAAAACAGATAGCTTGGCACAACCAGATCTCAAATCAGACTCCTAATATCCCATGTCATTAGTCATAGCTTATTTGCTGTATGTTGTGAATATAGATTTTGATGCATATTTCATAGGAAGAAAAATGAATTCAGCAAGGAGAGCTACATGTTTATGCTCCTAATCTCTTTGGAAAATCATTTTATCTAATCCTAAGTAGTTACAGTTGAAATATTTTGATGTCCAAGGATCACAAAGGGGACTAATAGGATACTTAATAAAAAAAATGTTCGTAGTGAACTGTGTGTCTCTAACGAAGGACATAAGAATCAAGGTCATTTGTAAAGGTCCTTTCTTTCTGAAACTGCTGCCCACATGAGAGACTCAGATCTGGTTGGTCCCTTTGGCTAGTACCAAGAATCGAAATGTGCCCCTGGAAAACAGTGCCTTAATGAAAGCATGAAAACAAACACTAATCTGTGTGGCCAGGACCTAGAAGAAGCTAGCTTAGACCTAATGAAAACCAGGCTTGAGGCCAACTCCTTTTATATTTGGTTTTCATGAGAATCTGTCTGTGGGGGAGCTCTGAGTGTTTTTAGCACAATAACAAGCTTGCATTCTCTGAGCCAATTAGTATGTAATTAGGTGTTGGCTAATGAGGAGGAGGGTAAAAGGTGGTGCTGGTGGAGAGAGAGCGAGTGTGGGTGTGACTCTTATGTATGCAGGTGGCAAAACAGCACATGTTGAGAACTAAATTGAATTTCTAAAACCCAATAATTTGCTACACTCTATTACTAGTAAATGCAGTACTAGACCTTTAGCAGCTTTTTCACATCTCTACTGAAATGCACTTCTATGCTTCTCTTCAAAATAAGATCTGTTCAGTCCATGTATGTTATCATTTTCACTGCTTATTTTCTGTAAGTTTAAAGTAGAGTTGATTGTAATTCTTTTTCATTATTCAGTTACCTATAGTAAGATAAAACTAAAATAGTTTATTTATTCATCTACTCAACATAGTATATTTCTTTGTTGTTCATCAGTAAACTAAATAAAGATCCTTGTCCTCAAAGAGATTATATTCTAGCAGAGAGAGATGAATCATCAACAGTACACATAAATAGGACAGCTATTTACTGTTTTAGAAGGTGATGAAGAAATTAGTGAGACAAGACAAAATGTTGAGGGAGAATGCAAGTTTTTAAAAACGTAATTGGGTAAACTGCATTAAGAAGGCAAGATCTGAGCCAAGACTTGAAAAGAGAAAGGAAAAAGTTGAGGAAATGAGGTAAAAATATATTCAAATAGGTAATATTATGTTCCCGTGAATACTGAATATTTAGTAAACAGCACACAAGAAAAAAAATCTAATTTTTCTTCATAATAGATGACTTTACATCTATACTAATGGAGTACTCGGTATATCTGTGGTAGAGAGAGGCTACCATTATCTGTGTTCATAGATGAAGAAGAGAGAAAAAG
>RJWT010042673.1:0-12091 GCA_004365215.1 Cuniculus paca | reverse complement strand
AGTAGACTGATCCAGGAGCTGATCTAGGGAGTTAAAGAGTAGGATCACTGTGGCTGAGTCTTTTTTTTTTTCCCCTTCTTCTGGAGGTGCTGGAGTTTGAACCCAGGCTTCCCATATGCTAGGCAAGCCCTCAGTCACTGAGCTACATTCCCAGAACGGAGCCATTTGATAGCCACGGCCCAGAGGAAGTATCTGACTTTTTGCTGAGTTCCCAGGTCTGTCCTGGCCTGTGTCTTTTCTAAAGATTGGGTGTTAACTTTTCCCCTGAATGCATGAGATTTCAGAATAAATTCTCACCCTCTCCTTTTTCCTTTGGCTTAAGGTTGTTGCCAGGATCAGTTTATTTTGCTGACCACCCAAAGAATGCTAAGTCAGGAAATGACTACAAGTTACAATAAAATTACTGTGGTAAATATAATGAGAAAGTGAGGTAAATAATATTAGTAAGCCAAATGTACTTTTACTTAGCTTTGGATAGAAAACTGGAGTTTCCCTGTAGAAAGAGAATGAGGAGATTTGAATTTTCCCAAAGCTTACTTCTGGGAACTTTCTGCCTAAAAAGTTGGGCTCTTCTCCATACTATAAATTTTGTGTTCCCAGCTGTACTAAGTTGCTCAGCTCAAAAGACTAAGGATATTTCCAGATACATAGGCCTCAAAGGGGCTCATAAATTCAATACAATGTAGAAAAAAGGTTTTTCAGGTTATTCCTGAGCAGTATTAATGGTATAGAATATAATTGGATCTTTTAAGCCTTTATTAGTTTTGCAAATATCAGGCTTGACTGTTTTGGGGCATGATAATGATACTGTAAATGACTGAAATAATATTTGCTTCATGTAAAAAAAAATAAAAGCAAAAATAAGAACCCACTTCACAAAGTAAAGACTAAAAATCCTTCCCAATCCCACACTAATTTCTAGGAAGCAGAACATTTTAGATTTCTTTCCCTAAGTACAAATAAGATTATAGAGAGAAGGATGATTAGATGAATAAACAGATATAGGGATACACATAGACATGCATACACAGACAAAGAGAAATAGATATAATGGGATTGTCTTCTACATATTGTTCTGCATCCTGTTTGTTTCACTCAATAAATAGCATCTTTCATATCAATACTTATGGAAAATTCATTTATATACTATCATGTTATATGGAAGTAGTAGTTTTCCAGTAGTAGTATGTAGTTTTCCACAGTGGAATTGTTGCAACTCACTTAACAATTCCCCCATATGACATAATGAATATCCTTATATATCCTTGCCTGTTTGTGTAAGAACTTAATAATATTAAAAATAACAACTATGTTGATAGATAACATGTGTTTGCTGTATGCCAGGCATCATGCTGAGAAACTGAACACATACTAATTTCATTTCATTTTCACAATAAACTTATGAAGCAATTTCTATTATTAGTTCCATTTTTTAAGTGAGGAGATTAAACTGATGCAATTAATATGTGGCAGTGTTGACACTAAAATTTGGGAAGTCTGATTCCATGCTTTTAGCCACTACCTACAGAAGTACAATGGCTGGGTCAACAGTCAAAGTTGCTTAATTTTACCATTTCTTCTCCCTCTACTCCCAAGAGCTCTTGTTTATTCAACTCCCACCAAAGATATGCTCACTAATTTGGTTTGCAGTCAAATGAGGGTGCTGGTATACAGTTGAGATTTTGATAGGTACTGCCAACAGTCAAATGAGGCTGCTGGTATACACTTGAGATTTTGATAGGTACTGCCAATTGCCACCCAGAAATTATACTGATTTACATACCTTTATCTTTTGTCGGGCTGCAAACTCTTCACTTGCAAGAAACAATGGCAACCACACATTTTCCAGTCTATTTAGGACATGCTTCTGAATTTCAATTAAAACAGGTGCATCGAGCTTCTCATGGAGAATCTTTCCCCAACCACCACTTAACTCCATTATCTAAGAAAATAAAAATGAAACAGAAACTAAAAATGTGTGCTTCATTAAAGAAACACTAACATTCATTCATTCATTCACTCTGAACCATTGGTAATGGCACCTGAAAGTGCCACGGCTTTCATTTTCTGCACCACATCTGTGGTGGTTTCAGGTGTATAATTTTTCTTTCCATGAAATATGAAACACCCCCCCACACACATACAGGAGTGGGATTTTTTCCCCTAGTGCTAGGGATTACACCCATGACATCAGGCACATGAGGCAAGTACCCCATCACTGAGTGATAGCCCCAGCCCCAGCTCCAATGTGAACAGAAGCAAAGGCACTGTTTTCTTTCACTGAATCATCATCTTCAATTATAAACTGTTGGTATTAGTCTATTAGTTTTGCAAGTTCCCATCTAGGTTTAATACTCTGTGAATCCGTGATTCTAGTCAAATTGACTCATTTAAGAAAGCATTATTTTTTTATAATAAAAAATTATTAATTAGTTAAGAAACAACCTCAACACAGATATTATAAATAAGTATGTTGCTAACAAATATTGAGTTGGGAATGGCAGGATGACAGCAATGGTAGTGATGTAGGACTGTCTTGATAATTTCTAAGAAGAAAACAGAGGCATCAGGAAGTAGAGAAAGCTTGTATTTTAAAAATAATAGTCAGACTTTTATAGGTAGTATAATTTAAAGACACAATTTCTTTGTGGCCCAAAACGTCTGCATAATTATTGGCCTTGATAAGCTTGTGGTAGCTAGTTCCTGCTGTAAATCATTGTTTTCTAGTTATTTCTGCATATATATTGCTCAAAATTTCTGGAGTTTTCACTGGGACAGCTAACCTCTTTGTTTAGTTCTCCTTTAATTAATAATATCAACAAAATACTGCTATTAATAAGTTTCATATAAAAACAAAAGCAAAACTCCTTTTTAGTCCTTTTTAATAGTATTTATCAAATAATAATCCAAAAGTAATACTGCTTTTGCATAACAAACCACCTTTCTAATCAAAGATTAAACTGGCCACACAGATAAAATGAGGACCAATGTGATTTTCATGAACTTGCTGTGACATGGACATTCTCAAGTAGAAAATCAGTAAACAAAGAAGTGGTGATGAAGATGAAGTAGGCTCAGGGAGAAGGCTCTGTGTGAAGCACAACCGTCTGCTGTGACAGCAGTGGTGACTTTTAAGCTCTCAGTGTGTTGTATGTACTACAGAGGGTTCACACAGTAGCATCAGATACCATGAAACCTCACGCAATGTAGCACAAGCCAAATACAAAACAAATGCTTTCCATATGTTTATTCATACTTGTGCTTATTGAGATACCCAACCACTTTGCTAATGTGTCCCAGATTTGTATCTTGGGGAATGAACAGCAAAGCATTTTTTCAAAGTTGCTTAATTTTACCATTTCTTCTCCCTCTGCTCCCGAGAGCTCTTGTTTATTCAACTCCCACCAAAGATATGCTCACTAATTTTGTTTGCTCTACTCATGAATGCCTCTGAATCTTTAATTTTTTAATTTAACATTAATATGAAATTTGTGTTTTATAAATGTATACCAATAGACTATACATCCTTTTAAACTCCTAAAATAAAAAGAAGTAATTTAATCTTTATGCAAAAGTGTAGAACTAAAAAACTCCAGCTAAATAAAGTATAATACTTAACTATTTGTATTTCAAAAGCATAAAAATTAAGGCATACTTCAAGAGATAAAAGTTTTTACATTAATACTCAAACTCATGGCTGAATCCCACTCTGGCTTGCTTTTTTATCTTGTAAATTGAATGACACTATTATTAACAAGTTGTGATTAAGGCCATAGGATTCTGATACAACAAAAAGGTCAAACCTGTGTTCCTAGTCAATAAAATAGAATGGGGGAGCAATAAAATCGCAAACAAAATTTTCAAAAATGGATTATGTTTGGAATAATAACAGCTAAAAGAAGAGAAAAGAGATAGAGATTAGGCTTAGCGGTTGATAATAACTGTTTTCTTACTTGTTCGAAGGTGCGGGGACCTTGTCTCTCCTGTTCTCCACTTTGTTCTGAGCACCTGGAACAATGTCTGGTGTACCAGAGGCACCAATTGTTGTTGAATGAATAACTCAAGTATAATATGTGCAAAACTGATTCTACCCTAAAATTTCTAAGCATTGTTTACAACACAGACTTAGATGAATAACAGTTACATTAGCAATTTTTTTTTTTTTCTGAGACAGGGTCTCACTATGCAGTTCAGGCCAGCCTTGAACTCACTATGTAGCCCAGGCTGGCCTTGAACTTGCTGCAATTCTTCTGCCTCAGACTCCCAAGTGCTGGGATTACAGGCATGCACTACCATGACTTGATAAGTAATATATTTTTTATAATATGTAATATTTGAAAAAATTTTAAAAATGTTTATAGATACTTGTGAACACCTAAACAAATATAATATCAAAAGTGTCTAGCGCACAAATCATAACAGCAAAAAGGAAAAAAAGACTTTCAGGTTGTTGGCAAAAAGAAATAAATGATTGGTTTTCACACTTCAAAATAGAAAATAGATTTATATGTTGATACCTCATTCTGTTGATACAGAGAAGCTGGACTGTTGGGTCCAAAGAAATATTTTTTATTAAGGTATTTGTTCTTAATATATATAGATTTTGCCTCCCTTTGATTTCGATCTCTGTAATTTATTCTTCGGAACTGCTCAATGTCTGTCCAGCACATAAGGTCCATGCTAAAATAAAAACAATGAAAAGTATAGATTTCTTATTTAGTTCTCTAAAGCTTACTAAACATCAAAAAACTTTTTGTTTTGACAGGTTCAGAAAGTGGTTGTCTTCACTAGTTAGTGCAACTGATTGAATCACAGAACTACTTTGCTAGTTAGTGCAACTGACTGAATCACAGAACTACTGAGTACAATGTTGCCTCTGATCCCTCCCTGGGCCATTTAGCTTGACTCTATTGTAACCCTAATCTTTATTTCTCTTCATTAGTGATGGACTAGTATCATCAATTTCAAATATAGGGAAATTTTCACATATGGCATGTCCATTTGATAACAGGCCAAATTTAGATAATTCTCATTACAATGAATGGAAACAAACAGTGTGAAATTTTGCTCTCAGTTTTAACCAGTTTCTGCTAACTTGGGAGAAAAAAATATAATCAATACTTCAGTTTATGCACACCAACAAAGAGTAATCCATACAATTCTCAGATAATCATGTTTATCAGTTTTTACCTACATAGGTAAAAGATATAGCACCAAATCGCTATTATAGTGTGTTGAATCAAAACTAACAGTCTAGGGCTTGGGATACAGCTCAGTGATACAGCACCTTCCTGGCAAGTGTGAGGTGCTGAGTTCAATTCCCTGTTTTAAAAAAAAAAAAAAAAACACACCCACAAAAACTAACAACCTAGAAAAATGATGCTTTAAGTGAGAAATATTTAAAAATGGTTATATTTCTTACCTTGAAGAATGTGCTCCAAGAAACTGACGGAAATGTTCAAACTCCAGTTTGTTGTTAAGCAGATCATTAAAATTAAAATGCTTGTATTCTTCAGGAACATTACTCCAGTATTCTGTTTGTTTAGAGATATCAGGGAGTAACAAAATACCAGTTCCAGTTTCACCAGTGGCATCCTAATGACATAATATTTTTCAGAAAAGTTTCTTAAGTGCCATAAATTTATAATTTTAAATAGAGAGACTAAAAGAAAAATCAACTATTAAGCCAAGGCTGTTTAACCACTCAGTGGGAAAACTGGGTAAAGAATGTAGGTGATTGAGGCTCCAACTCAGATCAAATTCTGTTCTGTTCCTTTCCATTCCATCCCTTTCTTTTTATGCATACTTAGTAACCTTTACTATATACAAAGCAATTGTTTTTAAAGTACTAATTATATTAATTTCTTAATATGAGTAATATGTCTTTTGCAAGAAAAAATAAAAAATCATATATAATAGTACTGTCAAGACATAGCCACCGTGTGCTGGGGATTTAGCTCAGTGGCTCAAGTGCTTGCCTGGTAAGCGTGATGTCGTGAGTTCGATCCCCGGTACCAAAAAAAAAGAAAAAAAGACATAGCCACCATTAGCATGTTTATATACATCCTTCAGTCTTTTTTGTATATATACATGTAGTTGATTAAAAATGAAGACAGGATTATAGCCCTATATATTGTTTTTGGAATCTTATTCTTTTTCTTCACCACACATAATGAACATAAAACATGCTTCCATAACATAATTTTTAAAAGTTATATTATGATACTGATAGTAATCTCCACATAAAAATTAATTTTTAGTTAATTTTAAGATCTCTGATGTTGCATAGATAGTTTATAAGCCTTAAATGGCCAAACAGTATAGAGAAGTATATTCTTTGAAAAGCGTTTCATCATATAATTCCTTATAAAGTTAATTCATCTCAATATTTGTTTTTCAAGAGTGTCTGACCAAGAAATAAACTGCCAATATTTAAAAAAATTAATTCTCCTTAGGTAGAAGTATTGTGGGAAATGTTATAAAATTTATTTATTTATTTACTTAGGTTTCTTGAGACAGGATCTCACTATGTAGTTCAGGCTTGCCTTGAACTCACAATGTAGCCCCTGGTTGCCTTCAACTCCACCAGTCTTCCTGCCTCAGCCTCCCAAGTGCTGGGATCACAAGTGTGCACCACCACACCTGGCTGAGTGTTATAAATTTTGGCTCCTAAAGTTTAAAATATCAATCTTATAATTTGCTGCTTTTTTTATTTTTATGTGTTTTTCCCAAGAAAGTAGTACCTCAAGTAGAGACCTTCCATATTAACAAAGCAACTATCTTGAAGGTTACATTGAAAAAATAATTACTGTTTTTGTAAAATTTTGTTATGCAAGAATAAAAATTTCAGGGCAGGAGATAAAGTTCAGCGGCACAGCGCCTGCCTGGCAAGTGTGAGATACTGAGTTTGATCCCCAGTACTAAAAAAAAAAAAAAGAAAAAAGAACAAAAATTTTAGATAGGTATGAGAAAGTAAAAAAAAAAAAAAAAATCAACCTAAACCTTACCACACAGAACTATCCTTAACATTTTGGCCAATACCTCATTTGCATATGTATATACATGTAGAAATACATATATAATTTTACATAAATAGGATCAGACAATATCAGTGTTTTTTTCCATACATATTTATATAATAATATGTCATAACATTTTACAGGTCAATTCACTGTCATTTTATGCAGATGCATGCATTTAATTTTATGGTTTTATTTAACTATCATATTTTAGCAATACAAATTTTTTACATATGCAAACATATAAATCGAAACGCTTTTATAGCCTACTCAATCCTATGATCTTTTTACTGACTCCCCCAATTCTTTTCCATATATTTTATTGTTTTGTTTTTGCTGTCACATAAGTTCTTTTTTCTGTTTAGCAAAACTCAATTTAACTCTTGTGATCTGACAATAAGGAGGAAGATCTGCTGCCAGACATAAAACAACATACAATATTCAAAGGACTATAAAATGGTTTCACGGCTCAAGTTTTTGGCCTTAGCTAAGCTGAACAGGTGTCCTGGCTCCTTCTGCTGCTTTATCTGCTTTGTTTTTCTGATTCCTCTGTTGAACGTGTGGATGTAATGTGAGACCTGTCAAGTGCAGCATGTCGAGCGAAGGAATAGCAGGAAAATGACACTGCCTATCCCCTATTTCTATCAATATATGATCTCCTCAATATAAGGCTTCCTTAACACCAGAATATAAAGTAGTAAGCCTCTCCAGCATAAAAAGTTTGTTTTTCTAAGGAGAAAATTGTCTTACCCCAGCTTTCTTGGGAAATGACTCTTTATACAAAGCCTGTAGCTTTCTGAGGCATGTGGAGTCTAGCTGCCTACTTTCTTCTACCAGTTCCACCTAAAACAATAATAGCAAAATTTGTGATGATATCAATGGAATGTACATTATGAAAGAATAAGGAACAGATCCATAATTTGCCAATATTAGTTTAAAAAACAAACATGATTGTCAATAAAGAAAATTAGTGTGGTAGTGAAAACAGGAATATAATTAATATTAGCTACAGCAAAGTCCCAACTTGAATGCAAGCAGTAAGAAATGCAGACATTTCTATGTAATGATACAGAGCCTCTGGTGGTCACTCCTCCTTTACGGACACCTCATATACACTAACAGTGTAAACGTGTTGGTCATATTTCTAGTTTCTATTCAACATAACATGAAGGCAGATACTACTAGCTATAGGAACCAAATAATTCACAGGCAAACAAGAAATGACCAGGCTCCATATTGTTATTAGTCTATAAGAAAAGGCTTTCTAGGGTCGGGGATTTAGCTCAATCACCTGCCTGGCCTGGCAGGTGCCAGGTTGTGAGTTGGATCCCTGGTTCAAAAAAAAAAAAAGGCTTTTTTGCTGTAGCAAAACAGGAGACAATTATCAAGTTAGTCCTCATAAGCAGCTCTCAGTCTTCAGAACTTTTAAATCACTTTTATATTATCAAGAGAGCATGACCATTCTGTTTCTCCATTGCAGGGAAAAAATAGTTTGGCCGACTAGCTGCTTAATTTTCTATTTTTAATATCTAGCTTTGGTAGACTGCTTAGGTATCCTTTTTGGGAAATAGTCTATACTATACAGTCATCTCAGGCTTTAGAGAAATATCTGGGCTGAATTTAAGGAAGTTTTAAAAACCAAGAAAAAGAGATATATTTTTCCTCTGATTAAAACAGTGTATACTGCCTTGTACACTTTAAAAGAATCATAGCTAATGCCAAAACTTTTTGAGTTAGGGAAGTTAGTAGCAATTTCAATTTATTTTTATCATTACAGAAGACCATACACTACACTTCTGCCATGCAATAAAATATATACATGTATTTTAAAAGTGACTAAGAGATTTGAAAATTTCAGATACTGTACTAATTTTCTTGCTGTAATATGTGCATTTAATAGAAAAGACTCTAAGCTAATTTTGTCAGAAGAGAAATCACGAATGAAAACGTAATCATTTTGGTCTTGCTGAATTGAGTAAGGCATAGTTATTTCAGTCATAATCCAACAGGGGAACCCTACCTGAGGTGTTTTGGTATTAGTTTTAATCATCCCATTTACCCTTCCTGGTGGAAGATATAACCGACTAACATGTTTTGGAGTAGCTATGAATAAAAAATAACCATACAAAGACAGCAGAGTTCCACCTGAAATGACATGTGCAGGGTACATGCATTAAGTTAATGTAAAAAATATCCAAGGGTGGTTTTAATTTGTGATTCAAAATAAATATTTAAAGAAATTTCCTCCACTTGTCAATAAGAATAATGAAAATATTCAAGCACCAAGGCTTAAAATGAGCTTTTTTGGAATGAAAAAAGATGTGTTGAAACTTTCATCCAATCAAGCAGTCTGACCTGATGAACATCTGGGGGTACTTTAAAATAGAAGCACTGAAGTCAGAGGACTTTTCACAATACATATGAAACGTTTATATTTTCCATGGGTGTAATATTTACTGTAACTCATCCAGCGTAAAATGAACGAGCTTTTTCCATTAATCAAAATTAAGACCACTGCTGAGACATGGAAAGAAAGGACAAAGCCAGTGTATTATCATGGCATATTTTGTTAGTCCACAGAAAACCAAAACTCAGATTTCTCTCTTCTGACAGATTTGTACAGAGAAGTACAAATGACATAGATATAAGTTTTTTGTTAGGTGACAATAGGGAAACTGGGAAAAATTAAGTTAATAAACATTTTCTCTGCCACAGTTTAGCGTCTTTCCAAATTTTAACTTTAAATCCCTGGTCCATGTGAGACCTGTTCAGTTCTTCTAAGGTAACCACACTGCTTATCATTAGTTGTGCTGTAAAACAGAAAGGTTCACACTATTCGTCAGTGTCACAATACCTTTCTGTAAGTAACTTGGTCTGACTTTACCATCTTCATCCAGGGCTCCAGAAGGAGGAGAAGGATATATTCTTCTGCTGTGTCAAAAAGATCTTCAAATGGTGGATGTATTTTCATATAAATTTCTTTCTTCTTTTCCTGTTGGAGTCCAATGTCAAGAGTGGCTGACGGAGCAACGTATGTGGCAAAAAGATACTGAGAGGGGGAGGAACAGAGAGGATGTCAGGAGAAAACAGCAGTTAGCAGACTCCTCGGCAAAGACATTTAAGAAGAAAGAGGAGAGAGCAAACTCAAGTGGTTTTTCTTTAAAAGATGAGTAAAACTACTTACAACACAGCAATGTATTTATTCAAAAGACTTTATTTTTCCATTTTCTATTTCTTCATTGGTAATTAGCAATTAGCCAATTTTTCTCAGATGACAAAACTATGATGTAGTGGGATTATTATGATTGATTCAAAAGTTATAAGCCTCCTTTCCCCTTGATGTTCACAATGTTTTTAAAACACTCGTGTTACTTTCCAAAGTGATCTGAAATGCCTTTTCTTTTCTTCTTTTGCAATGTCAGGCATTGAACGGAGAGCCTTGCGCATGTGGGGAGGCACTCTGCCCCGGAGATACCCCAGGCCTGAACTGCCGTTTTAGAAACCAGAGGCAAGGAAGGATATGCTAGGACTGAAACTCCGGCTATTAGTGTTTGAACCTAGACACCTAACAGACTACACAGTTTAGCTGTAGAGTTCTAAGATTGTTTCTAATTATTTCTTTCTGCTATAAAATCTCTGTCTGTTGTTCAACGCTCTGGAAGAGATACAGGAAGGTGATAAAAATAAATGGGAAGATATGCATAGAACTTCCAACAAACTTTCCACAGATTTCTATTCCATTCTCTCATTTGCCTTGTCTCTCAATAATAGCTATTTATGTCCAGGAAGCAACTTAATAACATTTTATTTTTAAATTTTTACATACTAGATATGTAATACTATAAAATTTGGTCTCAACCATGTTTAGATTCAACTCAGGAGATTGTGTGTGTGTCTGTATGTTTGTCTGTGTCTATATGTGTGTGTATCTCAATATCAAATCATTGGTCTTATTAAAGTCAGACTCATTAAGTTTTGTTTAAAATAACTTTTAAAAAATTTTCAAATACACATTAATAGCACAAGTGTTTACTAAGGATTTACTGTATTTTAGACACTTGGTTATCTGCTATGTATGTAAAGATAAATGAATGAGAGCCTACCGTGAAGAAGCCTGTTTGGTGGAGACATGAAAATAAAAACCAATGGTTATAATGCAGTATGCTACATGCTATCACCGGGCAGATAAGATCTTCAGTGACTGCCTATGTAATCTTTTAAGTTCATCTCCTAGTAATTTACTCTCAAACTTTACACTCATACCAAATTTTCTATAATTTCCCTAAGTCTTGTTGTTTTGCTATTATTTACCATTGCACACCATGTTCCTTCAATCTTAAGATATTTACCCTATCCCACATGCTTAGCCTGCTTGATAAATCTGATTATAAAAAACATGGATTCTTCCTCCCCTTGGAAGCTCCACTCTCCTCCCAAAATTGTGTGTCCTAGTCTGTCACACAATAATGCAGATACATACTTAACGCATTTCCTCTTATCTGAGGCCCTTGAGGGCAAACACTAAGACTTATCCACCTGTGAATCTCCAACTGTTCTTGACACAGTAGGTTCAATAAACATTTATTGAATTGTACCAAAGCTACAGAGAAGACTCATTTATGAACTGGAATGGGGAAAGAAAGGTTCTAGAAACTCTTTGGGAAAAAGATAATTTTTAAGTTAAATCTTAAAAAATGCTGCTAGAGCCAAAGGAAGAGTTAACTTAAAGGCATTAATTGATACAAGTAAACAGTGTTAAGAATACACACACAAATACACAAATACACACATACTCTTGTATATTAAGAGGTCAAGTGAAGTTAAAGCACCAAAAGAATTGAAGGTACTGGTTAAAATATAATTGAAATGATCTACCAGAGAGAAAGAAAGCAAATGAGATCACAATCAGGGTAGCAACACAATACAATACAATACAGAGTAAAGTATCAAAGAACTAGATTAAAAGAGGGAAGGCCATGAAGAATAGTTAAAAGAGAGTAATATATCATTTAGCACTCAATGGACACTCAATAAATATTTGCTAATGACTGGGCACAGTGTTGCACACCTAT
>RJWT010042672.1:0-12098 GCA_004365215.1 Cuniculus paca | reverse complement strand
CGCACTGAGTGTGGCAAATAGACCCTACGATAGCCCTGATTATCCCACTTTTTGATGCTCATGTCGATATGCAATTCTCTTCCCCCGAGTGGGAGGGAACTGTGACCCGCTCCTAAGAAAACACGGCAAAGGTGATGGTGTGTCACTTCTATGATTCTGTTACATTAGATTGGATAATGTTCCCTCTCATTAGCTGACTCTAGCTGCTGACTCCCTTCTTTGCTGGACTTGATGGAGTGTAAGCTGCTACAGGATTGGAGAAGCCGCAAGTCAAGGAACTTGGGGCGGTTACTGGCCAGGAGCTGGTAAAATGATGCCTCAGGATAGCTCACAACTGAATTCTGCCACCCACCATGTGCGCCTAAAAGCAGTGGGACCTCAGATGGCAATGTAGCCCCATCCAGCACCTGAATTGTAACCTTGCAGGAGACCCAAGGGTTTCTAACCAACTGAAATTGAGATACTAAGTATCTGTTGTTTTAAGTTGCTGAACTTGTGAGAATATGATTATAGTAGTGATAGGTAGCAAATACGCTAGCTAATAATGACAGTGATCATATACTTTTGAAGATGGATATTCATTAGTTATTTCATGGAAATGGGCATTTTATAAACTAAGTCAATCATTTTTTCACTCTCAAATTGATGAGATGAGATCAATGCTGTCTCGATAAGATAATGCTACTAAAGTTCTTGATACAGTGGTGTTTCTTGATAGATTCTAGTTTCTTTCCTTTCTTTCAGCATTGAATGGAATTTAATTGAATTTGATAGGCAAATGGCAGGTGAAGAGTATTTATTAATGGAATTGACAAAAGCAAACCACAGTAATGGATGGCATTGCTTTCATTTTATTGGGATTAGATTAAATTATCTAGCCATTGTCAAGTCAGTTCTGTCTAGTAAAGCCGAATCTTTCCTAATGAAAGAGATAAATGGGTCAGTCATACATATCTGGAGGCCTTTCAGATTTTCGAAAGGGCTAAAGAAAGCCGTGTTAATGACCTTAACATGCATGTTGTTCTGATAGAATAATCTTATTCACTCAGGATTTACTGAATACCTATTGTATGTCTGGCACTGGTTGTCCTGTTAAATTTTTAATTTTTTTCTCTGAATAAACATGTCTTGAATAAACATGAATAAACAAATCAGAAATAACAGATTTAAATTTTGAGGGATAGGCTTTCATTAACCTAGTACTTTATGAGATCATTTTTTTAAAGTCAGGATTGTTGAGATATTGATCTAGAATAGCATATAATTCAGCCAAATGAACAAATTAGTGATACATGAAACCATCTAGATGAATCTTAGCATCTTATGTTGAATGAAAGTAGCTAGATAAAAGGGTATATTTATATGATTCCATTTGTATGAAAGTCTACAAAATTTTATAATAGTGATTATTTGAGAATTAGAGTAGAGAAAGAGATGGATTTGATGCAATTTTGGGAGGTGATGATGGATTGTGCTGATAGTTAAACTAATGTTTAGATATGTTAAAATTCACCAAATTATACACTTTCAGCATGTAGTTTATCATATGTCAATAATACCCCAGTGAATTTATAAAAATGTTTCTCCATCACTTGGGGGATAGATGAGATAAAGTTTATTAAGTTAACTGAGATGTGTTCTATTTATGAGTTAATCTATTATCATTTTTATGATGGAAACACAACCTTTTCTCCCCAGGGGATCAAACCCACGCCAGGCAAGCAGCACTCTGACACTGAGGTATACCCTGTCCACTACAAAGTCTTTCTCACTGCAACCACGTAAATGAGTAAAGGATTTGCTGTGCCATTGATTTTAGGAAATAAAATAAATCTCTTGCAGTCAGAATTTGACTGTTGACTTACTGTAGAAACAGATGCATGGTGATTTCACGAAATGTCTAGTAATTAAATCTTTCTATTCTACCATTATTTCTTTTGGGAAAAAACACTCCTTTATATATTCAGGGAAGTCTTCTTTCTCTGAACATAAAATGCTTTCACACTTGAGTTAAAATGAGTAGTTGAATATCAGACCGTAGTCTTATAATAACCTACCACATACAAAAAATGTGTGGCAAAAGCTTAAATATTTTACAATAAAATGTTTTAAAAAGTATTTTTATTTCCATTGAAGTTATTTTTCATTCTTTTCTTTACATGGAAGATCTGTGAATTTCTGTAGTGACATGTTTTGAGTAAACAAAATAATCCATCTAATGTGTCTATTCCACTTAAGAAATGGAATACCTACATGTCTGAGAAATAATTATTCATTGAATAATAATTATTTTTGGATAACGAATTTGCAATGAATTTATTATTAGATAATCTATAACTATTGGGATAATATTGGAATTATGGAATGATCTACATGTTTGAGAAAAAATTGTTTTTCATTGTTTATGCCATTCAGAATTCATTTTTCCCACTTACCATAATACCATTTCTTTATCCATCTCTTTTTGCCAAAGGAAACTATTTCAGGCTTTCTTTTAACTCAGTGGGTTTTCTGCAATGTCTGCCCGTCTTCACTGGTTCCAGTCACTTCTGATTAGATATTTGATTTCTCATCCGTAAGAACTCTCTATTGTCGGGCCAGGGATCTAGCTCAGTGGCCTAAGTGCCTGCCTGGCAAGCGCAAGGTCATGAGTTCAATCCCCGGTGCCACAAAAAAAAAAATTCTCTATTGTCTCAAAGGGCCACTTTTTCATAAATACTGGCTATTATTTTACAACATATTACTCTTACGGACACAATTAGGTTACAAATTCAAGATGTTTAAGGTTTTTTCCCTTCCTTGTGCTGTTTCATGAAGTGATACCTATTCCATACTCTCAGGTTGATCCTCTTCCTTTATTTCAGTTTGTTTTGTGAATATATATTGCAACTTATTTCCCCATTCTACTGATGGTGGATTTTTGCATTTTTTTTTAGTTTGGGTTGATTACATTAATGTGCTCAATGCTACTATTCTTTTAATGTTTATTCTGCTTCACACAAGCTAGCTTGTCTTGGTTATATAAAGGACAGTAGAATTTCAGGGTCATATGTATAAATATCTTCAACTTTACTAGATAATGTCCAACTGTTTTCCAAGGCAGCTGTGCCATTTTACTGTCACACCAGTGGCGCATGTCTTCAATTTGCAGACTCTGCAGCAGATGTAGTTAACACCCCACCCATATATTCTGGCACTCACCATTTTCATGCATGACCAAATCAAGGGCTTCTAACTGCAAGCACCTGCAACTCTTCGCCTGAAGGCTCTCTTTTACTCTCAGAACCCACTTAGCTCCCAAGCGGAACAGCCTTGGAATGCCCAGGAATTAACCTTTTCCTCACCTGCCCCTCGAAATTGCCCTCAACAAATCCCTAACATAATGACGCATAGTGACTCCGGCCCCTCTTCCCACTAGTGAAATAGCGCTGAGATGAAGTTTTCATCTTCTGGTACTTTTTAGGAGTTAAAGCTCTATTTGCTCACTGCAATAACTTATTCAGTCATAACCCTTTCTTGGCTTGCTTCTCTTCCCTGGATCACGTTCCTACTTTCATATTCACGTTTTTAAGGATCATCAACTGGATAAGCTGTTTCCACTCGAATCCTTTGCTGACCCTTCATAACATTTGTGGATTCAGGCTCCACTCTGCCTTTTCACACCGTTTTGGTGGCCTTACTTTTATTATAATACTTCTCACACTGTGTTATGTTCAATGAGGGATTTAATCTCTGTGAGGGCAGGACCTTGATATTTCTATATGGTTCTATCTTTAATGTCTAACATGGTTCCTACTATGTAAAAAGTGATCAGTATTTTTTGGAGTAATGACTAAATCCAGTAGTATCAAGTGGGCTGAGAGAACCATGATGGAGAATAAATCAGAAAGAAGTAACAGGAAATGACAGGGAAGGTGGGATTACTGGAATATATTACACTTTATCACTGAGGAGACATATTTGAACTTTGTGAAGGAATAAGCTATGCAGATATAAGGAGACAGAATATTCTAGAAGGTGGGAATAACATGAGGAAAGGCCCAGAAATGACAACGTGTTCAAGTCTTCCAGGGTAGGTCAATAGATCAATGTCACTAAAGCAGCACAAAGGGATAGTAGCAGAAAATGAGGTAAAAATAGCCAGATAAAATACAAAGTGGTAAATGAGTGAATAAACAAATACATAATGAAGTATCTAAGTGAACAGAGGTGTGGGAAGCAGCAGAATGCCATGAAAAATCATAACTTTGAGCTATATTTAGCCTGTCTTACAACCATGTTTTCTGATTTATAAAATGGAAATATTAGTGCTTAATATAGAGGGGTTGAAGGCTAAAAGAGAGTATGTGTTACCCACTGAGTAAACTGCGGGTCGAATTAACCTTTCCAACAGAAATTATTGGTCATAGTAATAGAAGAAGTATTTAATGTAAAGTGGTGGTCATTCTGGTAGCAGAGGTAGTATCAAAGCACTCAGATGTCACCCTGCTGAAATCTCAGATGCTGAGAAGGCTGAGGCAAGAGGATGACAAGTTCGAGACCAGCCTGGGCAAGTTAGCTAGACTCTGTCTCAATGTAAAATTTAGTCAAAGGATGGGGATATAGTACAGTAGTAGAGCACTTAGTCTCAGCATGCATGACACCCTGGGCTCAATATCTGGTGACACACACACACACACACACACACACACACACACACACAGAGTACTCTGGTCATTTTGGATAGGAAAAGTAGCACGGGGAGAGTAAACTACTGAGAGAGGCTGATATTTCAACTTGGTCCAAAAGAATACAAAAAAATTATGAAAACTTACCTGCCAACACAGAAGAGTAGCATTCCAGAAATTAACTTGTGCCTGTCCTGAATAAATAAAGTGGTTGCATTTTCCCAGTTGGATATTAACTGAATCATTTCGATTCCATGGGCAAGACTAGGCTAGCGTGTGTCAAATATATTTCCTTACATTAATTGAAGATGGAATCTATTACTTTTTTATTATTTTTTTTTTGAGACTGGATCTCACTCTCACACTGTGATTAAGGCTGGCCTTGAATTCACCATATAGCCCAAACAGGCTTCAAGTTCAAAGTGATCCTCCTGCCTCAACCTACTAAGTGCTGGGATTGCAGGAATTGCCCACCACGCCTGGCTTAGAGTTTTATACTTCTAACTTAAGATCATAGTTAAGGCATGGAGCTTGTAAGGTATCCAAGAATGGAAATCCATAAATAATGTTCATCATATTATGTAGACCCTTCTTAAAAACAGAAACAAAAATTATCAGGGAACGTGAGAACTACTTTTGGTAACATTAGGCCCAAATGTTTCAGATGTGTTGCTCAGAAAATTAGAAAGCTCTCTCATTCCTACTCATCTTTTCTCCTGTCTGCTTATCCTAAATGTTTCCCAAGTTTTTATACACATCTTATTTAATGCATTATTTTTGTATGTAAGCAGGTTGTTAATGTTTTTACAGAGATAGAATTATCTGCTGGATCTAGAGCTGACTTGTACTTGGGAATATTTTTGTTTACAATAAGTAATCTGACAAAACATGTCAAAATTAAGTGTTATGTATGAAGAAAAAACACAAGCTAATGAATCGTGTATAAGGTAATCTTTTAGGAGTTCATAATAAAAAGACTTACAGCATTTGGAAGATATCATTATTCTAGAAGTTTCCAAAATCTTGAGTCCATTTTTACCTGTTGCTTTCAGCGTCTGAGTACATGCACCAGTGAAAAAAATTAGTTACAGAGGTGATGAAAAAGTCGAAAAACTTTGTGAGTGTTGAGGTAACCTGGGTATTACTAGCAAGAGACTATCACCATCTTGTTGGTTTGAAGAATAATGGGAGTGACTGGCATGACCAGATATCAGCAATCAAAGTTCACCCAAGTTTGAAGCACAGTGGACTCAGAGTAGGAGCTGGAGTCATGGAAGAGATGTAGCACTGTCAAAAATGTCACCTGAGGGAGGAGTGGGACATGGGTGGGGAGAAACAGCCTGTTCTCACCGCCACACTCCTCTCCATTTTTCTACCAGTGGCTGCCATTGTTTGAACCCAAAAGAGTTGGCACAGAGGCCTGGGAGAGAGTCCAGTGAGGTCAGGCCACCATGAATCAGGGAGGAGAAGGTGCAAGCATGGATTTGTGGGCAACATTGGGATTAGCACTGAACAACCAAAGTTCAAGGACCTTACAGAGAGAGATGTACTTTCTAGATCCCTGTGATAAGTACCTTTCATCCTCAAATTCTGAGTCACTGTGCACACCTCACCAGAATGATTTCAAGGGAGATAATCTAATTTGTGCAGGACTCTGTCCTGATACATAGTTCACTGTAGAAAGAAAGGGATGAACTCAGACAAATAGTGTCATGATCTGCCACTTAGCTCTGTGTGCCTCATTTCAGAGAAAGAGGCGGGGCGATTCTGAGAAAAAGGTGTTTCAAGGGTAGGCATGTGCTCCACACTGCCTGTCTCTGTTGGATTTCAGGGTTTGTGGAACTGTATTCTTAAGTGACTTGGCCTATTTGGGGCTGTCTTTATCAGATTTGGATAGCAGTATTCTGCTAGAATGACATTGATTGGATAGTTTTGAATAGTGGATGTAAAATATGGATTATCTTTTTTCATGATTATGTAACTGAACTCAGCAGTAAAACACCTTATGGGAATGATATTTTACAATCAAGTCTTGATAACTCCTCACACTGTCATTGTTGGTTTTACATTTCCCAGAAGTTTTTGCCTTCTCAAACACTTTTATCATACAAATATTTCCAAATTTCACACATAGTGTAATGCATTTTTTCTTATGTTTACAATGTTCTTTCTCTATTATATCTGTGTTTTCACTTCTAATTTTATGTGTACTTTCCCTTTTGTTATCTTCAATCAGAATCTTCAAGGTTTAATATTCTTGATTGGTCCCTGAATTTAAAAGAAATCAGTTCTACACTTTTTTCAGCTTTCTAGCTCATTCTACAATTTATGCACTGAGTTTTTCCTTCTGGCTAGCCATTTTTTTGGTGACATTTGTATTTATTTTATTTTTCAAAAATTTGCCAAGACATGCCTATGTGTTCGTCTCTTTTCACAAAATTTGATAAATTTGGTGCTTGTTTTATTCTCTCACCCCACACATAACAAACACACTTCTCATGCTTTTGTGATTAAGAGTTTTAAGTTAATATAACTTAATTTTCCCATTGACAAATATATTTAAATTGTTGGTAGAACTGCCATTCTTTTATGGTTTATGTTTTTTCTTGGTCTTCACATTGGGGTAATTTTTTCCTAAAATTAATTAATAGGTCCTGGGACAGGGCACTTCTAGTGCTAAACTTGGGAAAGCGCTGGGATGTTTTGGTTACCATAACTGCATAGCACCAACTCAATTTTTCACAACATCACATCTGTATTTTACTCCTTCCCCTTTTCCAATATGTGTTGACTTATCTTACTTTAAAACCAGCAATGCTTTCTCTGGCTTTTCTTTGCCTTAACGCTCTTTCATTCTGCCCTGTATACTTTGAGTTTAAACAGTCTAACCTGTTTTGCTTTTCACTCACATTTCTTTGTCTTCAGAAATGGAGACTGAACACAGGGCCTTTGCCCTAAGCTATTCCCCAGACCTTTTAAACAAATACTTATTTGTATTTTTTATTTTGAGACAGGGTGTTGATAAGTGACTAAATTGAAGGCTGGGCTCAAGCTTGGAATCCTCCTGCCTCAGCCTTCCAGAGCACTGGGATTATAGGCATGCAATGCCATACCCAGATTTCTGTTCACATTTTAATTAACAATCTTTTATTCAATCTAGTAGAGATTCCACTGATTTTATGTAAATACCATTTAAGTTTCTGTAATAAATAATTTTCAGAGATGCTACCTTGAAATTCCAGCCTGATGCTCTTTTCCCATTAGTATGAATCATACAAAATATTTTAAAGACCAAAAATAGTCAAATACCCAAATTTCCATAAGATTTGACACAAATAACATGCGGTCTTTTTCTTAGACCCTGCTGTGTCCTTGTATTCATCCTTGAAAGGTGCAGTTAATTTTTTGGTTTCACCAAAGACAAAGAATATTGATTTGCTTTGACTTCACCCATTGTTCAGAGGTTACCTATCCTCAGATCTAGAGACAGAGACAAAAGTTAAATGTACTTGGTCTACAGGTTGCGCATCATGATTCACTCTCAGTGTTTTGAATTGGTCATGTTTTCAATTGCCTGTTTAAACATTTTGATGCAATGTTAAAAGCAAATTCTCCATTAATATTTGTGACTCTGTAGTTTAGTTTTGCATACAAATTGGAATCTTGCAGGGCGCTTTCTACAAATAGAAGTAAGATGACGCTTTGGACTTCAATAGTAGGGGATACAAATTCCTGAACAAACAAAGCTGTGCATTGGGTTATTCCATTGAAAATGCCAGAGTGAAGCTGGGTATCATGTGAGCTCCATTTCTTAATGTTGCTCTTTGCTTTTTTCTCAGCTCTGTTTTTGTCATGTGCTGAGGTGTGCTTCTTTAATAGAGGCAGATTTTTGTATTAAACTCTGATCACAGAGCTGCTAATCTGTGTTCTTTTTCGTGACTCTTGAATTAGTCTTCACTCCAGGAGACAAGATTGCTCAGGGTTACCCTGGGACTGTAGCTGTAGTCAGCACTGCCCAGTCCTCATGGTTGCTACTAAGACAAGGTGAGGGAGGCACAGGTCCCCAGGGAGATAGGCACGACCTTGTTCCAGGCTCCTCTCAAAAATGTGAAACATAATGGCCAGAGCTATGCCTTCTTGTCGTGAAAACTCCAGCAGGTGATCTGCACTTGAAAGTTTTTATTAAAGTGTTGCTGGAGTGAAACTGTATCAACCAGTGTTGTCCCAAGGTCCACCCATTTTTCTACAAGTTTATCTTTCTCTGCTGCAGACTGGCACTCTACTGTGTATAGATAACACATAGTTCTTATCCATTCATCTATAATGGTAAGTGAAATAAATCAGACACGTAAGCTTAGATATCATATGGTTTCTCTTATATGAAACCCAAAGTATAAATAAAGAGTAAAATAGAAGATGGATGATAGGCTGTATGGAGATACATTTTTCTCAAGTGGGAAGTGAATTAAGAGATGGAGGGAATGGGAATGGAGAGGCGAGAAAGGGGATGAAGAAAGGTACAAAGGAGTGTTATATACATGGACCAACTCTACTCAAGGAATATAAACATAATGTACTCCAAACCTGGACTAATAAGAAAAGAGAAAATACATCAACCATTCTTTGATCTGGAAAACTCTTCCTCCTTGACTTGGAACATTCAGTTCTTTCTTCTCTGGGAAGTCTCACCTCTTTCAAGGTCACATTTTATCTCACCAAATCACATAATGAAATAGGTCGTGTTACCTTTATTTTCTGTATTTCTTACTTTTACAGTTAGGCTATTTACTGTATCATTCTTTGCACTGTTATTAGATCAACAAAATATAATATCTCTCAATGTTTAAGATGGGAAGCTTTACATAACTTTTCTATATTAACCTTATCTTATTAAATTTAAAGTTTCTGGTACATAGGATATGTGTCTGGTAGATTCTGTATACCTCTTTGGTTGTGCACACAGCATATGTTAAATAAGTTCCATTAAGTAAAAGAGATAAATGCCTTGCATAGGAATGGTCAAATTTGCTCCAGCACAATCACTACCTACATAAGAATCTTATATCTAGTCTCTCATCTCCATCCAAATTACATACTCAACCTTATCTCTTCCCTCTAATTACACCTCCTCTTGACCTGTAAATGATGGGAATACCTCGCTGACCTTTGCTGAACTGGTTTCAAGTTTCTTGCCTGTTTGCAAATCTAATGCATTTAGTGTTTTTCTTCTGTGAATTCTGGAAGGCTGGGTCAAGGTCTATATCCTCTGAGTTATAATGTATGTAGCACACAATATTAAGCTCAATTTGGTTCATAAGAATTGGTTTATGATTATATGGTTATTTATTATTTATATGGTGTGATTATATAGTGTGGCTCTGAACAGTCACATAAAATGGGAGTACATAATATAAAGGAATGCACCTTAAAAACTGCATTAATGCAAACCTCATGTAAAAGAATGGAACACAGAGAGTACTAAAATAAGGGAAGTAAAATATGTTTTAATATTTTGAAAGGAAAAAAATTCTTCCTCTTTTTATGTACCATGTATGTATACATATCTGTATCATCATTGACCAAAAAATAAAGATTATATTCAGATATGAATATTTTTTCATGTTCAGCAAAAGTTAACTGACTCTTAAACTTCATTCCTGAAATTAATCTTCCACATCAAATAGGAATGACCTATGTGTTTTTATTAAGGTTTTTAAAATACTTCCAAATAATAGATAGCATTTTTTGAGATTGATTTAATCTTTCTTTTTACTCCCAGGCCAATGAGACTGTTGATTCGCTCTCATCGCATTTCTCCCTTTGCCCAACAGGGCTCTCCTCAATTATCCTGAGCGGATTTTAGAAAGCCATGGTTATAATATGAAGTGTGCCGACTGCCTCCTTTCCCATTCTCCCTAAAGGCAAAATCTAGGGAAAGGAAAAATAAAATTAAATCACGTAAAGAAGTTAAACCAGAACTAAGTAAAAACTTACTGCATTTGTCTGAATATTAAGATAGGCGAGAAACTCCAGTGGTTTAAGCACCTGAAAGAAAGTCTTAGTATTCTCAATTTAAGAGAGTTAATTCTCTTAAATTCCAAAGTATTAACAATTAGGTCTAATCCTAACCAGAGGAAATCATTTAAATAGAAGCTGGGTAATTCTCAACTCTAGTACGACTTCTGAATGTTGAATAGAAAATTACTGATGAAGTAATTTTACTATAGAATCCAGTCAATGTGTTTTTTTTTCACTGTTAAAAATTTATTTTATAAACGTAAGTTCATGAATTTTATTTCAATATAACCAACAGGTCAGCTGCTTAATAATAGGTAGAAACCAGTAATTCTTCTTGTTTTCCATCACTATGAAAACAATCTGGAAGAGTATTAATGCAAGTGGTCAGCAAAATATTAAGACAGATTTCTTAGGATATAATTTAATGATAATAATGTGGTTTTTAAATAGGTTAATTTCTATAAAAGCACAATTGAAGCAAAACCTGATTGATACCTGAATAAAGCACATAGCTCACATCCGAGTGAAACTGACAAAGTTCCCAGTGGCCATGACAGTCCTTAGTGCTGTTAACAGGGAAAGTAGATGCTTAAAATTTAGAATTGAGGTGAATGCTAGCAAAAGTATTAGTTTTTGTGGATCTGCTCATCTGTGACTCAATTAAGAAAATACTATATTTTTATTCCACCTGCGATGGTATCAATTAGTCTAGGATATAGTCCAGGTGTAACTGTGGCAGTTAATTTTACTTTATTCCCAAACCACAGAATGGATTCCCAAACTTGATCTTTGTGAATATTGATTAGAAACAATCGACTGGGTAAATCTGTGAGCATTTTTAAAGTTTATGGTATAGATAACAAGGACTCATACTGAGTTAGTTGTTTGGCTATTTGTGATTATTAGTTCACGGATTCACTTAGGAAGAGTTGGGGCTATGCGTTTGGGAAACAGGTCACTTTTTTCTAAAGAATGTTCCTCCTCTATCCACCTACATGGGTGAAATGGTTCAGAGTCACATGGGTGAATTTCGTGTTGTCTCCCTAGTATAATAAACTAAAGGAGTTAGTGGGATCCAAAATGCACAATACATATTGGGAAAGTCAAAGGGGAGGAATTATCTCTAAAGGGAAGGAAGTGGCCACTGTTAATCTATTATCATGATTTGAAACTCATATTGTCTTCATTGTTCTGATTAGTTTCATTTTATTCTGATTTGTTTGATTTTCTTTTACTTGATGGCATGGACAGCTATTTTAAAGATAACAAAATATATAATTTCAGCCTTTGAGGATGTCCAATTATCTTGTTTAGAAACCCTGTATTGCTTTCATTGTTTTGTTTTGATTGATTTTACTCTATTCTGTGTTGTTTGATTGTATTATGTCTGAAGGTGTAGGCAACTATTCTGAA
>RJWT010042671.1:0-12092 GCA_004365215.1 Cuniculus paca | reverse complement strand
GTGACTGAGCCTCTTTATGTCAGGGAGTTGTTGAGATAGGAGATCAGAAAAAGGCCTTACTTCTTGGATCTATTTTGCCTATAACATACAGTCACTCAGTATAGGAAAAAACGAATATTTCTTGACCACTTACAATTTATCAGGCAAGGATAAATAAATATTTTCTTACATTAAGTTAGAGGGATTGTAATCCTCAGTGAGAGAGAGGGGGAGAGAGGGGGAAAAGGAGAGAGAGACAGAGAGAGAGGGGAAGAAGAAGGAAGAGGAGGGGAGGAGAAGGAACAAAGGGAAAAGGGAGAGAGAGAAGGAGGAAAGGAAGGAAGGAGAGGAGAGAGGGAGAATTAATATATTAATGAATTTAGGGGGCAAAGAAATGCAGCACATTTACATCTTGAAGGCTGTACTAATGAGATGTGGAGGCAGAAAAAACGCCGTGACGGTTAGTAGCCATCGCTCTGCGTTATGTGTTCACTTTGCTTTCTCGTTGCCGACCCTGCTGAACAAAAGCAGCCTCAGGCTTACTTGCCCCAAGGTGCCTGGTCTTACTGGCCTTACCTGGAATCAGTATGCTGCGCAAGAACTCTCTAGAGCGTTTCTGTTCACAGCCCTGTTCCTATAGTCTGAGAGCTTGAAGCCTCGGGTTTTTGCCTATGGTCTAATTTGTTGATCCCATAGCACTGTTTGTGGACTATCTCATGGTCTTCTGATCCCCCTCTTCCAAATCTTTGCTGGTCAAGCTCCTTCTACCGATACTGATTTAAAAATCAATTGCCTTTAATATAATGTACCCCTTACTATCATAATTCTTAAAATAGCTTATTTTTCTGCCTTGTCCCTGGCTGTCCCCTTTGATGTGTGGCTGGACCATGTGCTTTGCCTAATGATAAATTAGAGTATGAATCATAAGCATATTGTGAAAATGTTCTCGCATGACGTGGCTTGGTCTTATACTTCTGTCATTCATATGGAATATGCTCAGTAGCTGCAGGTCCAAGGAGAATGAGCAGACACTTGTATCTTGACCTATCGATTTCATAAGGGTAAGTCCACGTAATGTTTACTGAGCCTATTTCTAGAGTCCTACAAATCTGCAGACCTGTGAGGAAAATAAATGATTGTCATTGTAAACTACTGTGTTCTGGAATATTTTGTTACATGAAATGACTATACATTCATGCAGGCTAATTAACTTTTACAAAGATAAGGATTGCATATACATCTTCATATCCAAGTCTAGGATGTTAATTACTCGGTTAAGGCATGCATTGATTTAGTAAACCTAATCAGTGGGATACGAAAGAAACATCAATTATTAAAACCTAACATATAATTACTCTAAAAGGCTGAACAATTATAATCATCATAGAGAGTTTCACATCGTTACCATTAACTTGGCGATTGATGTGAGAATGCATAACAAGTGGACTGAAAATCAACTCCAGATAGGTAGTAGTGTGGTACACGTGTTTGTGACTTTGATCATTAATTCAGTAATTCCGCTGTAGAAGAAACCTCCTTAATTCCGTAGAAAGGGGCTTTGTTAAAAGTATGCATTAATAAAAGTGTGAAGCTTCGATGGTGACACAATATATAGATCTGAGTAGAGATAGGCAGTTTGTCCCAGCATGCCTCAAGAGGAGTCAAACAATTTTCCATGAAAATCTTCAAAATTATCTTCTTTCTCATATTACACTTTGATTTATGATGCTCATAAAAATGATAATAATGATTAGTAATACATCCATTTTTTTCAGCCAGAATTCTATTTATCCAATCACACTATATATTGTATGGCAGAGATTACACTAGTTTCTGGAGCAAAGTGAGGAGTTAGATATAGAATTCAGTCCTAGTGGATTGTATGCTAACCACATGGTAAAATGCCAACTTCCCCAAATGCAGTGCTTGGGGACTAGTTCAGGAAACACACTCATAATCCATATTTAACATTGCTGTCTGAGGAATCCATTGGAAAATTTGTTTTCAAAGAAAAATGAAATTATTGAAAAAGGAGAAATGGACTCTGAAATGAACAAAAGGGATTCTCATCTACAATGTCAATGTGTTTCTGCTTGTACCATTTATTTCTACTTGTACATAATACAGGAACAGAGTAAAAGGTGGGAAATCATCCCTCTAACAGCACAGTCAGCTCTTTGGCTCTATCTTCTCATCTTTACACCCGTAACTGCAAATTCCTTGTTTACTCTTCATTTCTTGTTTTGTTTTTGATATTTAAAATTCTCTATTGTCTTCTTTGTTTGGAAAACCAAAACACCTTTTTTTCCCTGATATTAGCAGGTCCCAACATATTTTTTTTTTCTTTTGAGACAGAGTTTCACTTTGTACTGCAGGCTGGCCTTGAACTCACTATGTTGCCCAGGCTGGACTCAAACTTGCAGCAATCATCCTGCCTGAGCCTCCTGAGTGCTGGAATTACAAGCACGCACCACCATGCCCAGCTAAGTCCCAACATATCTGGTCATGAATTTTGTTTGTCAGTATTAGCAGTACAATATTGTGACTGTGTAAGGGTATTTACAATGGACCCATGATTATTATATATGCTATCCTTTAATATTTCCTTTTTGTGTGGATTCCCACTTTGGGAAATTTCTTGTTCTGCATGATTCACATCAGTTTTTTGAAGTAGCACATCTGCCAGTAGCTTTCTAGGGAAAAAAGAAACAAAAACCTAGACTTTCTTTGGGAAAGGGTTGCAATAGCAGAATTGTATTTATCTTCATGATCCATTAATATTTGGATAGCTGTAGAACTGCAGACTCTAAATAACTTCCCTCCACAATATCTTTATATTTGCTGAATATTGTCTCTATAGTAAATCTCCACAAAGTTCATGCAACTCAACTCAATCATCTTCTAACTCTGCAGGGCAGAATTATAAAATAAATAGGTCAGCACCCCTGCATCTCAGCCAGGCCCCCATGGACAATCCATTTCCTTGTGTTTTCTGTGTGTAGAGGCCCCTGCATTTCTTGGCTCATTACTTCTCCCGACAGTCGTATCACTCAAACCTTTGCATCTCTGCTTACCACAAACCCTTGTCTGTATCTAAAACATTTTTGCCTTGAGTAAGGGCCATGTGATTATACACCAGCCACCCAAGAACCCAAGATATCCCAGCAACCCTGAGGACATCCATGTAGTCACATCTTCAAAGTCTCCTTTTCATTATGAAAGGTAATATAGTCACAGGTTCTGGGAAGTAGGACAGGGACACTTAGGGGCTAGCATAAATCTTTGTGCAACAGTTCGCATAAAGTGATTGATGTTCAGGTATAAGTAGTATATTCTTATATTCCTCAAATTTATGAACAACCTTCAGTTTCTTTTAGCTTCTTATATCACAAGTAGGACATGAGTGTAACCCAGATCTTTGTCCCCGACACACACACTTGCTTTCTCTTCTCTTTTGGGAAGCAATTAGAATCATTCCTTCTCTGATGTTTAGAAATTGTGCAATGATATGATTCCATATAAACATAAACATTGCTCAGATGCTCAGTGAGCTCTTTGTGGCTGGCAGCTCATGATGACGTTCATTTCATGGGAAATTTTATTCATTAAATCTTTGATAATTTTCTTCTGTTGGTTTTTGCTTTCTTGTTCTGGAAGTTGTGCTATTCAGAATCAACTTTGGAATTTATCCTCTAATTGTTTTTATGTGTTTTCCCTTCTATATCTTTTCTTTTCTGGACCATTATTTCCTTTACTGGAGATATCCTAAACTTGATCTTTGATCAGTCAAATTAACCTTTTTCAATATTTTCAGTGCAATAAAATATATTTAATGTAAGATGCTATTTTGACCATTTTTTCAGGATATTAAGGTAAGTTCAACTTCAGCAAAGTTCCAACTCAGCCTAGTTTCCAACCCTGAAGGAATGAAGAGCATTTACTTGGGATGGGTAGCTGAAGAAGTCAAGAAGTACTTTGGGGGTTATCGGGCCCTCTGGTTGTTTTTTATTTCCTGCTGATTCTGTTCTTTAGGCTTCCTTGTATTCTTAACGCTGTATTCTAAGGCTGAGACTTGGAAAGGAGGCAGTAGAAATTACCCTGGTAAGCTGATCAGAAGCTCTGGGCTCAGGATGGATGCATTGAACCTCACTGAAACTATTTCAGAATTATGCATGGGTTCCATTTTCTCAAAGTACCCTATGTTAAGAGATATGATCATCAAAAACCTATTTCCCAATACATTTATTTCCCATTTCTTAAAATATTCTTTAAAGTCCAAAAGATAAATTAAAATTATAATATATTAGAAGAAAAGAGTAATGTATTTAGGAAGGATGGGGAGTTATTTCATTCAACCAAGAAGTGCTTAGAAGAAAAGATTTTACCTGTCAAAATAGATACCATTACATGGATAGAGGTCAGCGCACTTCAAAGCCCAGCACCAAATCACACCAACTTTTGTCTTCTGCTGTATCAATGATTCTTAAACTGTGATTTTAAGATGCCTACAGTTCAATGAATAGACACTAGAAGGTCCCTAAAACCCAGTTTTCATCCTCAAAAATGTTTAGAGTATATAGGTATGGAAGCAAATACACGAACACCTATATACCCCTATTCCCATCAGTTCTATTTCCTTCTGCCATCCTCTCCTCGACTCCTTTTTATGAAAATATTTAAGTTGACTTGATTTCCAGAGACCATTTACTACACTCTGTGGCACAGAACTCGCTAGTATCTTCCACCTGCTTCGAGCTTATTAAACACATAATTAGCCCCTGTGGTCATAATCACAGTTGCTCAAGTCTCTGAATTTCTTTCCCCCTTATCTCTAATTCTGAATGAGTTTCTATTGTAAGTCTTCAGAAGACCAGCCTGTCATTAAATGGAGGGTTGTAAAGGTTTTACTACCCTCATGAGCAACAAAAACCTTGATGATACTATTATTGCCTCTACAGGATGAATATAAACCAAAATGCTGTTTACAGCCCCACCAAGTCCCTTGCTTCCTGACAGCTGAAGAAGTACATCTTGCATTTTACCTCTGGAAGGACAGATTCAAAGAGTCTGACAGATCATGGGGTAAAATAAATGTTGGTATCTGGCCACAGCCTCAAAAATATCTTTCTACATCAGAGGAATGGTTTTGCTTTTCCATGTGGATGACGAACAACTCACATTTGAGAAGGATGCAAAACTCAGCAGAGGAGGCCCCTAGGAGAAACTATTTAGGCAAGTGCAGGCCAAACCAGGGAAGGGTCTTGCTTCTAATGTATTTTTGGTTTGTTTTGCTTTGTTTTGTCTTTTTGAGACAGAATTTCACTATGTAGTTCAGGCTGGCCTTAAACTCACATTGTAGCCCAGGCTGGCCTCGAACTTACAGCAATCCTTCTGCCTCAGCCCGCCAGTGCTGGGATTACAGGCATGCGTCACCACACCTGGCTCTTGCCTCTAATTTTAACCTTGTTACTAACCCAGCATGAAATTCTGTATAAGGCATAGTAACCTCTCTAGTTCAGTGCTATTATAGTCAGGTGAGAGACAGTATTTCATTAAAAATTTATTTAAGCTCATCTATTGAAGAGTCACATTTTTAACCAAATCTAATCAAATGTAGAGATCTATATTTAGAGTCATAAAAGTGAAGCTTCTAAGACTGAAAATGGGGTTGGTGTTGAAATCCAATTTAATATACCTCCACTCACCCACAACTCTTGGGTATCATTTTTCTGTACTATGGTTTGAAAATCACCATCCTAGATGGTCCATCCAGATCTGACCTCCTAGGTTTTGGTTTATCTTGCATCCCATCTCTCCAAATTCTGGAGAACTAGGTAATCCTGACCATCTGTCACATAATGATAATGATGCTTATGACAGTGACAGGAATCCTCCGTGATGGTCGGAAGTACTCTCTGAACTAGCGATCAAGGGTTTATTGGCTAATAAGGTTTCTCATGTGATTTATTATCATATGCTTTTTCATTGGCCCAAGACTTGGATTACCTAGAACACTGCATTCCATACATGTTGAAAATAGCACATGGGGCAACACCAGAGGCCAGAATTTCTGCTCCAGGATGCATACAGAGCTAGCACACTGAAGTTCCTCCCAGTTGGCTGACCAGAGCAAAGGGATGCAGAAGAAAAATCAGGCTCACTGGAGGTGGGGTGGGGGTCTCAGGAGACTCCTGAAGCAGCAGAGCTCTCAGACCTCTGTCTTGGACCTACCTTACTACTTACAGGTTTCCTGCTCAGATCAGGACGTATTCTTAAGAGGACCGGATCTCACCTGCCCTGTGTCTAAAAGTATTCTTGGTTTCTCTGTCTCTGGAACATCCCTAAGCCAGAACCTCAAAGGAGGCAAACTTTACTAATGGTGACATATATTTTCTTCTTTGTACTTTACTTTCCATGAATACATTTCCCGTTGACAGATGCAAACAAGTACGGAGGCTCAAACCCCAAACCCAGCCTTTGCACACTGAGCCAAGCACCAGTGCTAGCAATACCTGTGTTCAAATCCTAGCTCTGCCATCTATTGCTGGGTGAGCTTCAAGAACACCCCCAGTTTCTCTGGACTTCAGTTTCCTTGCCTGTGAAATGACCCATCCTGAAGCGCGCATCTGAATGTTCAAGCTGACAGGCATGAAAAGATCTGGCTCCCTGCCTGGCACACAATAGGGACCCAAAATTACACATTCTATTATTTAGTAACAAAATATTACATTTACTGTATGAACTTACAAAACATACTCCAAGAAACATCATTATCAAGCTTTTTTCCTGAATTTAAAATTTTATTGCAAATGTGCCAACATTGTACTTTAAAATCCACCCTATATTTACCTCTCCCTCTATAGCCTTAGGTTAAGGGACTTCACACAAGATCTAGGGGGCCACATACACTCATTATTGAAAAAGTAAAATGACGATGCAGATCACTCATGTAATTTCCTAATCCAAGACTTATCATTTATTGTCACTGCCCGTAGTTAGCAGCTTAATGTAGAGATGTGAACGCTGAAGTCATTATGTGGGAAGAAATAGTTCTGTAGGTTGAAGACTCACCAGAAGGATATTTCTGAGGACTGCACAAGAAAACGAAACCCACAAATAGATTCATCAGGTCTCGCTGGGATCACAAAGCCTCTCTCTCCCTTGTTCCCTTTCTCCCTCTCCTTCTCCATGAATGACAGGATTCCAAAACTTTCTTTTCCTTGAATGACTACTATATGACACATATTTTTGTAGAGTGCTTTACAAATATCTCATTTAGTCCTCTCGACCTTGTAAAATAGAAGATATTTTCTTCACTTCCAGATGAGGGACAAATGAGAAGTAGAAACTTCTATTCCTCCTTGAGTTAATGATACAGAAGCATAAGGGAGTCACTTTTTGAATTTGAGTCATCTTGGTGCCAAACTGATGCTCTTTCTGTGACATCTGGTATAAAAAGAGAGATAAACTGGCCAGGCTATCTTGTGTTCAGCAGATATCACCCTATGAACCTTCTGTTGACTGGGTGGGAAAGAAATTCTGGGTTTGTTTTAAGTGAATTCCTTCCACAACTAAATTGCTGTTTCTCAGCTCGGAGACACAGAATCTGTAATCCCACACAGCGCATTCCCTGTGCCCCAGTGCAGGGCGAGGAGCATGCCAGGTACACTACACCACGGGGACCTCATGGTAGGTGACCTTGGGCAAATATCCTCTCACTGAGATAAGGAAGACTTGAATCATTTTGGTGATCAAACAGCATGAATCTTTTAAATAGGTAGAGGTTACATATTACATCTTACTGCTGAAAATCTCAATAAAGATACCATAAACAGAAATCTACACACACACACACCACAAATCATATTTAACTGTGGCTGGTATCTGACTTATGTTAGGTCATAAATTATTGAATCATGTGAATATGGTCCTGGAATGGAGCCCAGACCAGGGAACATACAAAAGAATCAAAACCAGAAAAAAATAAGAGGAAAGAATCCTGACTCCTCTCCTCTCCTTTCTTCTCTTCTCCTCTCCTTTCCTCTCCTCTCCTCTTATTCACTCTCCTTTCTTTCTCTCTCGTCTTCCCTCCCCTGATCCTCTTCCTTTTCCCCCTTCCTTACCCTTCTCTCCCCTCCCCACCTCTGTCCTCTCCTCCTCCTTTCTCTTTTCCTCTCCTATCCTCTCCCAACCTTCCTCGAGGGTTCTAAAGCCAAACCTGATAACCTGATGAAACCTCCAACTTGCTCCCAAAACATTGACTCAGTTGGCAAAGCACTTTCAAAGTAACTAAAGCTCCCTCAGTTTACAGAAGAACAAACATGAAATGAGTGATACAAGCAGTCCATACTCAGAGCACCAGAGACATTAATCACTTTCTTCTCACAGACAGGTTTGTTTTCTTGTGTTTACATGATGCAACAACAAAAATGAAAAAGCAATTGACATTTCCATTGTGTCATGGTAAAAAGGAGGGAAATCTCTCGATGTAGAAATTAGCTCACAACAGTGATAAATCAAGGTTTTATTTTTAAAAAAATATCCATCTGCAATCTGTACTTTTTCTCAAAGTTACTTGTAACCTCAGTGCAAAGGTAATGGAAAAATTTTAGCTCCTCAATTTAAAACTCAAGACTCATCAAATAGTGCTGCGTCTTTTTCTTGCCTTTCATTCATTATGTTGTGGTTTCTTTCACCTTTCTTTGCTACGTGGTGTGCACATCTGTGTGTGTGTGTGTGTGTGTGTGTGTGTATGTGTATACAACAGAGTGAACCTGAACATGTTCCTTCAAATGTCAAGCTATGACCTGTGAGAATGTGACAGCTGTATTTGCACCAGTGTCTGCTCCCCTATGATAACATCTGATCAGTCATGTTGGGAATAAATGTCATATCACAGTAATAACTTTATATGCTGCAGATTGGAAATCAATGGTCACGTTAAAAATGTATGCTATATACAGAATCTTATGTTCTTTAAAATGCTAGGTGTCTGTCTTTTTTAAGTGACTCAGTATCACTATCTCTGTAAGTACAGCTATGGAGAAAACTATGCCAAAAAGACCCCAAACCTTCGATCATTTAGCTTCGTTTCTTTTTCAGAATGAAGCAGTGCACTGCCTAAGAAAATGGAGAATCAGGAGATAGGCTTCAGCCAAACCTCTGGAGATATCTACAGCCCCATGGAAGGGATGTGCTAAATCACAGGTCAGCTATGAGGTAGCAAGAGTTACAGGAACTGATACAGTAAGGATGCCAGGGAAGTTTTATTTTGCATGATGAGTCTAATAAATTGGTATTGGTCTCCCAACTATAATCTCAGAATGCATTCTCAGGTAGTACTTTTCAGAAAAAAGAGCAAGAGCTGTAATTAGTCCATGGTATCCACCATGAAAACAGGAATTATATTCATGCTAAGTACTTCCACTGGATATGTGCAATGAACAACACTGTATTGCAAAGAAAGCAAGGAAGTTCCATTAGAAACACAGGCATTTATTTCAAGGAGAGAAAGATTACAATTGGTTGGAAGAATCCAGAAATATTGTATAGAATGTGGGAGGATTTGACACCAATCATAGAAAGTGAAGAGGATCTCAGCTGGTAAAGAAGAGAAAAAGTCTGTGGAGGAAAATACCGAAATAAAAACACAGGTGCAGCAATGTTCAGGTAGTATTTGGAGAAATAATGGGTAGCTCTGTTTCATCAGAGGGCGAGATAAATGCATGAGAGGAATGAAAGATAAAATAGAAAAGGTAATTTCAGAGCATCCTGGGTCAGGTATTGACTGCTGATCTCAAACCATGTTTTGTCTTGATAGGAAATGAAGATCTATTGACACATTTTAAGGAGCAGAGTCATGTGACAGAGCTGAGCTTGGAACAATGCACCTGGTAAATATCCACAGAATGAACCTGGAGAATTTTACAGGCAGTGTGGAGACTGCCCGCATCAACACTGTAAACTATAGATATTAAGAACCTAAAATGACAAGAGAATGTTTCACGGGCAAATTTAGAGAATGTGTCAGAAGTTAAGGGTGAAAATAAGTAATTTAAAATGGAGATTTAACTTTTGACCCTGAGTAATAAAAAGTAACATTAAAAGAAATAAGCAGATATTTAGTGAGATGACTAAATGCTTAGTTCTGGAGTCAGATACAATTTTAAATGACCTTGGGAAAGTAGCTTATTTTATTAGCCTAATTATCTCATCTGCACAAAGGGTATAATTTGTTTTGCATAATTGTGTTTTAATATTGAAAATTTAATTACAGTAAAACAGTAAATAGAATCAAAACTGGGAGAGAATACTCAATGATCTATTTCTCATAATTATTATTACCAGGAAATGAAAGGAAAGAAAGGCCACAGTTGGTTATAATTTGGTGGCAAGGAACATAACACTACCTAAATATTTTGAGGGGCAACATGATTAATTAATAACTTGTAGAAGACATTTAACGAACTCCAAATGTGCCCTGTCAATAATACCCCAGGAATTAAGCAAGTGTGGAAACATTTACCTTTTATAGCTCTCTTTCAGTGTCTTCTCCTTTATCCTGTTACAAATTAGCTCCCTTTACTTTGTTTTTATTTCATTTTTCTAGGAATCCTCCTTCCCCTCACTCCGGGATTACCTCCGTTGCTATTTGTGTGTACTTTTGCAAATCTGGTGGCCAGTGCAACTCTACTGACTCAGTGTCCATGTCATGACCAGAAGCTCTGGAAGAGAGATTCCAGCTGCTCCAGCATGTGCCCAGTGCCAGCCTGGAGCAGTAACCGTCCCCTCAGGCATTAGTACTAAGATAGTTAAAAGTGCATTTTGGTTTATGGAAAGGGGCAGGTTTGCAAAGAAGGGATAATCAGTGGAAAGATAAATACTGGGCATTTTTAGTAGAAAGAATTAACCCTGGGTGAGGAAAGATGCTATGTCCATTTTTGACTAGGTTGAGGGTCTTCAAACACATTGAGAAATCAATTTCAAAGCAGCAGGTGGCTCTGGAGTGTTGTAAGGATTAGGTTTGGAAATACAGGCTGGTGAGTCATCTGCTTAGGAGGTAATAATTGATGATGCAGAGAAACTAATGAAAATCCTATAAAAGGAAAGAGTACACAAAGAGAACTCTTTGGCCCATTTTCCATTGGCACAGAAACTGATTTCGTCTATTTTCTTCATAGGAAACATTTCCATTGACCTCAATTACCTAAGGGCACAGGACTTTGTGTTCTGTTAGCATAGAATATACTGACAAATCTAAAATAATGAGCAGAAGACAAAAAAAATAAAAAGAATCCTGCTTCTTTTTATAAAAATGAAACTGCAAGATAGAGTAGCCAAAGCCCAGAAGTTCCTGTATTGTTTACGAAATCAGCGGGACAGGGAGTGCATTTTCATCATTGTTGGGATGCTCACCAAGCCAAGATCATACCCTGCGATGCCAGTGCAAGGAGGAAGGAGTAAAACAAAGGGGAGGCAGGGCCTGGTGCAGTGGAGTAGATGGTGTGATCAAAGACAATGTGCAGGCCCAGGTGGTCTACTGGTAGACCCACACAACCATCGGAAGTCACTGCTGAAGGCGCCCTTAAGAGATCATAAGGTTAGGGTGGTCTTCATTGATTTTTTTTACCATAAAACCTTTCTTTCAACACAAGCTCACTTGCCTTCCCCTTAATAAATTGAAAAGCAAAGCAGCTCTGGTTGAGGTGGAACTGAAGGGCCTAGAATAGCCTGTTTAGCTTCATCCTACCCCAGTGACTAAAAAGCACTGACGAGAGACTTAGGCTCAAATAAATCAAACTCACATGTGTAAATGTCTTTTGTCTCCCTACTGTAAAAAAAAAAAAAACTGAAAGAGTAATAAAATCCAAAATGTACAATAGATATTGTGATAATGAAAGGGGAAAAAAGTGCTCAAAAGGAAAGAACAACTGGGATAGGGGAAAGGAGAAAAGGAAGAAGGGAAGAGATATACACACAAAGTAGATAACAATATTACTAACCTCTGTTAGTTCATCAAAAAGAACAGCCTGCACTTTCAAAAAGAGAGAGAGAGAGATAGACTTATGCTCTCAGAGTCATGGGGACAGTCCTTTGGACTGAGATTCAGGAGA
>RJWT010042670.1:0-12097 GCA_004365215.1 Cuniculus paca | reverse complement strand
AAACAATACTCCATGCTACAGGAACCTGAAAAAAAGCAGGGGTAGCTACTCTGCTTACAGACAAAGTGGATTTCGAGCCAAGACGAATTAAAGAGAGACAAAGTCACTACATCCTTGGAAAGGGAACAATCCAAGAGGAAGCAATAACATTCATAAATACATGTGCACCAAATACTGGCACATCCAACTATAAAAAACAAATATTAACAGACACGAAAACTCAAATAAGCACTAATATAATTGTAATGGGAGAACTCAATATCCCATTGTCGCACAGACAGATCAACTAGACAAAAAATCTGCACTGAAATATTAGAACTGAGCCAAACTTCTGAGCAAATGGACTTAGTAGATGTCTATGCAGTGTTCCACCCCACAACATCAGAATACACATTCTTCTCTGCTGCATGTGGGCTTTCTCAAAAATCAACAACATACTTAAGTAAATGCAAAGGAATTGAATTATCCCACGTGTACTGTAAGAGTCTTGCTGTCTTGTACTGAAGTGCAAATGTGACTTTGACTAAACTATGTAGCCCTCCTCCTTTTTGTGTGAACGAAGAGGGATGATTCTAACCTGAAAGACTTGAGGTAGTCACTTAAAATGCTGGTTATCCTTCTGACTCTTAGGATACTAAGTTGGAATTGAAATAAGACAGTAATCACAGTATGTTTTAACAAATTGTCTTGGAAAAGCTGCTCTAAGTTTTCCTTTTTGGAAAACCATGCATCTAGAGAGAGAGCTAGGTTAACTGTGTAAAGCAGAAAATCTCAAACAATGGTGAATTAAATGCAATAAAAATTTTTTCCCTCTATTAGGAAATCTTCAACCATGTGAATAGAATTCCAAGCAATAAAAAGAAAAAAACTTATGAAAGAGAAAAAGAGCAAGGGTCTGCTTTAAGGAACTTCCTCAGAAGCTGCCCCAAAGTGTGTGTTAACTGCTTACTGGTTAGGCTGTCAGGGCTGACAGTGGCTTCACTGAGATTCAAAGGATTTTACCATGATGCTAAGTTAAAAGTTAAAGGAGAAATGGTCTTAAACTAAAATTTGTTTTTTACATTGGAATAAAAATATACTTAATGTGAAATGAAGAACTGGAAAGATTCTGAATTTATAGAAATAAAATCAATGATTAAAAACTCACTGCTTTCAATTCTAAGCTAGGAACCAGACAATGATGTCCACTTACTATTTTTATTTGACATTTACTAGGGGCCTTAGCCAATATAGTAAGACAGGAAAAACAAAATGAACAGATTGGAAAGGAAGAAGTAAAGCAGAGACACAAAACTTACTTCCTGAGGACATCATATATGTAAAAAAAACATAAAGAATTCATAGGAAGGCTACCAAAAATAACAAACAAATTTGGCAAAGGTGCAGAATACAGGAGCAACTCACAGAAATCAACTAGTATTTCTATATATCAGAAACAAACAATTGGAGAAAAACTACAAAAATAACTCCATTTATAGAAGCATCAAAAGAAAAAACCCACCTAGAATTACTAAGGAATATACCTGAGATATATATTTAGGAATGTTATTGCTTCCTCTTGGATTGTTCCCTTTCCAAGGATGTAGTGACTTTCTTTGTCTCTCTTTAATTCGTCTTGGCTCGAAATCCACTTTGTCTGTAAGCAGAGTAGCTACCCCTGCTTTTTTTTAAAGTCTAAACATTAAAAACTTAAAAATTCCAAAAGAAAGAATTAAAGAAGAACTAAGTAATGTAGAGACATACTATGTTCATGGGTTAGAATACTTAACACCGTTAAAATGGTTATATTGATTATGGATTACTATGTAATAAATTACTCAAAATTCTGGCTTGGAATGATAAGCATTTATTATTGACATTTTTTCTTTTTTGTGGGGCAGGAATCTATGAGTAGCTTGATTGGATAGCTGTGGTTTGAGGTCTCTCGTGAGGCTGCAGTCAAAATGTTAGCCTATCAGTACTCATCTAAGACTTGCCTGGTGCTGGAAGAGAAGCTTCTAATATTGCTCAAAAAATACCTTGCAAGTTACTGGTAGATTATTGGTAGAAGGCACAGTTTTTGGCCATGAGGTGCTCACCACAGGGCAGCTTCAGTGCCCCATGGCCGCTTCCTTCCCTAAAAGAAGGCAACACAATATATCTGTCATGACCCACTTCTGGGAGTCACATTCTGTCATTTTTGCCAAATTCTCATTTTACAAGTGAATCACTCAGTAAAGCCCATTTTTCTAAGGGAGCAGAAATAAGCTACACTTTTTAAAGTATAAAAGAATTTGTGGGTAAATTTCAAAACCATCACTGACAGTTCTTCCCAAGTTGATCTATAGTTTCAGTGTAATCCCATGCAAAACTGTTTTTCCCCTTTTTTGAAGAAATTATAAGTGATTTAAAAAGGTATATGAAAGATCAACATTCCTAAAATGTGTATGCCAGTTTTTAAAAAGAACCAAATTAGAGAGTTTACGTTGCCTGATTTCCAGATTCATACATCTATTGTAATTATGACAGCATGGGAATTGTGTAAAAATATTCATAATAAATCACAGGGATAAAAAAGAGTCAACAAACAGAACTGCACCAGTCTACTGAATTTTGACCAAGTGCCAAAGTAATGCAAAATGGAGAAGAGTCTTCCAATAAATGATGATGGAACAAATGGACATCTGTATGCAAAACGATAAATCTCAATTCCTACCCATAAGAATTCCATTCACACTACATCACAGACCTTAGTACAGCAGCAAAAACTAATAAATTCTAGGGGAAAATATTTGTGACAATGAACAAACACTGCTTAAACAGAACATCAAAGGCGCAAGCTTTAAAAAATTGGTAAAAACAAATTAATCAAGATTTTGAAATATTGCTCTCTGAAAGACACAGAAAAACAGAGAAGCAAGCCATAGATTGGCATAAAATTTTTATAAAACACATACAACAAAGGGCATATACCCAGAATACATGAAATATTTTTTAAAGTCAGTTAGAAGACAACTCAATTTTTAAAATCAGTAAAAGTTTGAAAAGACATGTCCCGGAAGAAGATATACAAATGATCTCTAAGCACATAGAAAGATCCTACTGTCACTAGTCACTAGAAAAATGTAAATTAAAACCAAAAAATATCACTACATATATATCCCTTTGAAATGGCTAAAGCTAGAATGGCTGACTATAATAAGTGTTGATATAGATGTGGAGCTACTGGAACACTCATGCACTCATGGTGGAAATGCAAAACACAGTCACTTTATAATGTGGTAGAACCTCTTAACGTTAAATATATACTTGCAGTATGACCCAACAATTCCAAGAGAACTGGAAATATATGTCCACACACAGATGTTCATAGTAACATTATTCATAATAACCTAAACTTGGGGAAACAATCCAAATGTTCATTAATATTCTGGATGGATAAACAAATTGTGGTACGTCCACACCAGAGATCAATACTTATAATAACAGGGGATGAAATACTAATACAATGGATGAGTCTCAAAAACATCACATTAGGTGGGCATGGTAGCATGCAACTGAAGTCCCAGCTACTGAAGAGGCTGAGGCATGAGGACCACTAATGTGTAGGAATTAGAAGCCAGCCTGGACAACACAGCAAGACCCAGTCTCTAACAACAACAGCAACAAAAACCCAAACCAAAACAGAACCCATCCCCCAAAAGCAAATAATATCAGGCTAAATGAAAAACCTAGAATGCAAAAGTCTTCAAAGTGTACAATCCCAAATACATAAAATTCTAGAAAAGGTGAAATTATAATAACATAAAGATCCATGTGTACTTGGGTCTGGTGGCTGGGTGTGGAGATAAAGAACAAATAGACATGAAGAATCTTTTCAGGGTAAGAAGACTGCTTTCCCACTTTGAGAAACTGTGCACTTGAAAATTGGTGAATTGTATTTAAGGAGCAGCTTAATAAAAGAAAGAGGTTTTTAAAAAAGTAAACATGAAGATCTAAAAGATCTAGACACGCACAGAAACACATCTTCTTTTATCTTTTTTAAAAACAGGTGGGATTTTTGCAGAATAACTACTAACAACAAAATACCTCTGATGTCTTGAAAATGTTCCAGCTTCCGATATAAACTAACATCCAAAGACATTTGTATATATGTTATGCTTTTTAAAAAAATAACGAGTAAACTCCAAATAGCATGTATTGATTTTAGCATAGTCCTTTCTGAGAGGTTATCAAAAGAGATGAGCAGTATCAACACGATCAGCCCCAAAGAGGAAGGAAAGCTGGACAAACGAATAGTTTTAAGATATAATCAAACTGACTCAAGACGCTACCACTTGACAGGAAGACAGCGTGAAGGGAGACCCAGCGGGAAACGCGCTCTGCTGCCATTGACTCGCTATCTCCCAATGATCTCTCCCACCAAAGTGTTGGGGTGTCCCTTGGTAACCTCTTCTTTATCTCTTTTTGGTAACTAGCAGGGCAAATAAACCAGTCTAATATATTTTAAATTATCTTAAAATTTTCCATAGCCCATCTTTACTTCAGATTTGTGGTCACAACAGTGTGAGCAATACAAGACAATGAGTGTGGAATGTGCGATTTCAACCGCAACTTTACACAGCGCAGGAGTGGACTAGTTAAATGTCTTGATGATCTTAAAGGAGAAAGCAGAGCCAGGAAACAGGAAAGATTTTTCATATCAGGGAGCAAGGAGAGACTGTATGCAAGGTAAAGTTTTCTTGGAGATGGTTAGCACACAGAATTCATAATGAAGGCTGCAGAAAGTTGCTGATGTCTTCACTGTTTCTGGATACTCTACAACTTCATAGGAAAGATTTTTGTCTAGAATTTCGTCTCCTTGATGATAAAGGACTCGTTTTGGCAGTGTGGTTAAGGGATGATCTCGGAATTGCTGTGTACATAAGTGGCCTGTGGTTGGAACAGCCATGGACGAGAGCCTTGTGGCGTGCAGTGGAGAGGACTGGACTCAATGGACCTGGAACAGGACACCTGGCCTGGGCCTCAGCTCTACACCACTCATCAGTTGTGCAGCCCAAACCTCAGACCCCATCTTGAAATGGGATGTCCAGGTTCCCCACCACCACAGAGAGCATCTCAAGAGCCCAGTAAGGCAGCACATGCCGAAGCAGCCTAATAACCACGTATCGCACTGCTTTATAGCACAGAAAGTATTCTTCTGACGCTATTAAATTGGGACATTCGATAATTACAGAAGTACCAGATAATATGGCAGGCACTGGGAATAATAAAGGATAGCATGCAATTCCTCAACTGAAAAAACAGGATTCTCCTATAACTAACTAACTAAATACATAAATAATCTGCTTAAAAAATGGGCCAAGGAATTAAACAGGCAATTTTCCAAAGAAGACAGATACCTGGCCAACAGGTACAAGGAAAAAGCATTACTTTTCATCAGGGAAATGCAAATCAAAACCATGAATGAATATCATCTCCCACCTGTTAGGATGGTTATTATAAATTTAAAAAAACACACAACAGAAGAGAAGTCCGGGTGAGCATGTGTAACAGCTGGAACCCTCTGTGTACTACTGGTGGAAATGCAATTAGTGCACCTATGGAAAACTGTGTTGCAGGTCCTAAAAAATTAAAAACAGAACTACTATATGACCACTCCTGGGTTTATAGCCAAAAGAACTAAGACTAGGATCTTGAAGGGATAAAGGTATTCCCACATTCACTGCAGCATTATCCGCATTGGCCAAGACAGGAAACAATCTAAGGATCCACTGACAGATGAATAGATAAGCAAAACATGGAATATGGATACAATGAAACATTACTGAGCCTTAAAAAGGAAACTCTGCTATCAGGAATGACATAAATGAACTGAGATAACCTTATACTAAGCAAAACAAACCACTCACAAAAAGACAAATAGTACACCATTTCTATGAAATATCTAAGATAGTCAAATTCATAGAATCAGGGAGTGGAGTGGTGTTGCCAAGGACAAGAGGAGGAAGAAGAGAAAAATTACTAATCCACAGGCATAAAGTTTTAGGTAAGGAAGATGAACAAGCTCTAGACAGCACATGTACAACACTGTACCTTTATCAACAATTTAAGGAAGTAGACCTCATGTTATGTATTTGTACTACAAACCACACACACACAATTTTTTATATACAGCTCTAAAATGATGACGGTCCCTACTTCCTCAAGTTTATGTGAGGACTAAATGAGGTAACAGTTATAAAGTGCTTAGAAAAGACCTCTATTAGCCTTTGCCAGGTTATACTATGATAACGAATTATTCCAAATGCCAGTAGCTTATACCAAATGTTTATTTCTTGCTCATGTTGTGTGTTGGCTGCAGGTGTGCTGTTCAGTCTGGCCCGGGCTTTCCTCCCTGCCAAGGGAACACAGCAATGCAGAGCCACGCAAGGGTAAAGGTGTGTCACTGCTGTGCAGTGGCTAATGTAAGTCACAGGACAAATTCTGACACCAACAGGGCATGCAAAGGCCCTGAAAGAATGGGTCAAGGAGGCCTGGCAGTCTTCCTGTTCATTTTCATTTAAGACAATTAACTTGATAATCAGTCTGATGATCAATCTGATGCTGGAAAAAAATGGGTGGAAGGGAAGGTGAAAAAAGAGAATTAAGATGTTATATACATGGACCACTATAATTATATTCATGGATCATTGTAATAAAAATACAAAAATTTAAAAATAATATTAAAGATATGGTAGTCTAATGAATTAAAAAAAAAAAAGAATGAGCCAAGGGCAGAGGGACTGAATTTATTATTTATTTATTTATTTATTTATTTATTTTTGAGACAGGGTCTCTCTTTGTAATTCAGGTTGGTGTTGAACTCAGTATGTACCCCTGGCTGGCCTTGAACTAATAGCGACCCTCCTGCTTCATCCTCCTGAGTACTGGGATTACAGGCAGGCCCAGCTGAAAATATTTTAAACACAATGAACCCACAAGACTATCTAAACAAATAACAAAATTGACCGTAAGTGCCTGATACAATATTAGCACCATGTGCTTGTTTAAAAAAAAAAGTCATTGCACCATGGCACAGAATTCTGAGAGAGGACAGATATCTGGGAAGAGCAAAAGATCCAGGCTGCTGGAGCATACGACACGCAGGAGTGACAGCGCTATGCGAGGGAGGCAAATGTGGACAAGCTTTAGAAGGAGGCTAGGCTTAGGCCCCTGGGTAAAAACTGAAGCAGCCGTATTTCATAAATCACTTCTGTCTGTATTATCAAGACATTAGCATAATTTCATTTATTCTGCACTGAGTATTTAAAACTCATCCGAGTCACAGCCTCTCTGTGTAATATCTGTCTAGTAAGACACCATCTGTCAGCCCTGGACTGCCTCGCAACTGCCCCAGCAAGGCAGAGTGCTGCAGGCCAGGCCTCCTGGGGTCAGGATAGAGGAAGAAGGAGCAGAGAGGAAGGCAGGGAGGGAAGTATGAATGAGTCACATAAATGTGAGTGTGAGTGAATATGTGTGTGTGTGTGTGTGCATGTGTGTGATGCACAGTGAACCAACAGTACGCAATTCAGTGCTGGGACTGGAATTGTTAAAATTTTAGTTATAAAAGGGCGAAAGCACGCTCTCAGGTTGGACGTTTCCTAAGAAGATACTGGTGGTGGTCCACTTCGGCATGGGATCCTTCCCAAGTCCAGGTAAGCTGACAGTGTTAGCTGGACTTGGTTGTTCTTGCAGCCCCTGTCTTCACTTCAATGAACTGTTAAAGAATTACCCAAACCATAATTTCCTGATGTCCTAGAAGGTCAGATGAGCTAATCAATCACCCTGTACCTGATGTGGGCAATCTAGAGAAGAAATCCAAGGGAAACAAGGATACACAGTAGAAAGGAAACATAAGGGCAGAGAAGGACAGGAACAACAGGGGAGGCAGACTGGGACTCCATTATCATCACCCAGGAAGCGTATCAGGGCCTCAAAACTTGCTCCAAAGGAAGCTGACATGGCCATAGTAGATTGTGCTATTTCTGTTTTTTTCAGTTATTATAAAGCAACATCTTATCTTTTGTCTTTCAAACTACTGTGGCAAGAAGAGACAAAGACAAATCACGGCCCACAGATGGTCCACCTTAGCTCCTTCCAGATAGTTTACCTGCCTTTTCCTCTATCACTTACAACACAGTAAGACTCGATAATCTCACACCATCTGAAGAGCATTTGTTTGAAAAGCCTTGAAGAGCCCTACTGCCTAAAGAAAACAATCCAAACTCAAACCACATTCAAAGTTCTAAATAATCTGCTGTAGATCTACATTACTAATCTTACTATTCGGTAGGAGAGATTTTTTTCACACTAAGGTTGCTTGATCACATGATAAAGTGTGGCATGTTGTACAGAACAAGTGACACAGACAAACAATGGGCACAGTACAGAGACACAGTAAAGTGAAAAAGCCTAGAGTCACAGTTAGTGATTTGCTCCTAAATAGCTTGAAAGATATAATAGTGATAAATACATGAATTGTAAAAGAAGAAAATTGGCAAAATCAGGCCTTTCTATTTTAATCATGCCAGAATCAGATCAGGCCCAAGACCTCAGCCTTTGAGACTTGGGGTACATCCCAGTGGTAATGACTCATTACTGTGATTCATAAAACTACAAAATCAAGAAGTGCTGGGACAGAAAGGGTTCCAAGACTCTCAGCAGAATTGCAAAGATACTTTAAACAAAGTTCAATAAGTAAGCAACACTTTAAAGTCTTAATGTGTAAAAAAGACTAGCAGAATTATGAATACCTAAAAAGGAGCCTCAATTTTTGCAAGACTTCTACAGAAGACACATAGAAAAACAGCTGAACACCATGGTAATAGCTAACGATGGAAGCAGGCACTTACAAAACATTTTGAAGCTCTGAAATATTTCATCTGGCTATATAGATAACCAACCCTTCCAATCACAATTTTTCAGTCTTTCATGAAAACTGTTATATTTAAAATATTAAATGTTGGTATTAAAAATCAGAACTGTCAAACACTCTCAAAGTAACCACGGAGTTCAACTGAGTGTCCCCATCCTTCCTGGGTAGCAGGCGAAGTCTCCAATGCATCACAGAATGAAATGGAAGAGTGACAGCATCTTACGCAAACTAACTTTCTGTTGTTCCTGATAAGCTAAAGACCCTGCTTTCCCTCAGTCCAGGGAAATGGTTCAGTCCTTGTTTTTTTCTGTGGCATCACTGAAGACAGAAAGTGGGGTACTAGCAGGGGACATACATGCATTTCACGTGTACTTTATCAATCGCTGTTTGAAACCTCTGGGATACTTTCAAGTTATGTCCTCAGATATCTACGATCATGCAAGAATGAATGACATGAGGAAAGATGAAGATTTGTCAAACCCAAGAAAATCAAACAATAACTAAATGAATAAAATAAACTCAATCCAAAGTTAGCAGCTCTCTAGAAAAGCATGAGTAAATTTTCTGGTTTCTATGACAGCAGATAACAAAATGACTTATGTTTTACATAAATATCTCCTTTTAGAAAGCTCTTTTTATTAGAAAATACATTTGTTGCCACAGTGAAATAAAATTACTTCCTTAACACACACAGTATTTTAGGTGGACTATTAGTTTCAATGCTGAAAGCTGAAATTTCACCCAAAGGTTTTGTAACATTCTCCCCATACAGCAAATGCCATCTCTGCATTTCTTTCTGGAAGTGTGAACCTCACTTTTGTATTTTATTTAGCATAAAATGAAAAGAAAAAAGAAAAAAGGGAAGTTGGTTGATCTACATGGGAAAAAGAGAAGTCACAGTGAGCAAGAGACATCTGGAATAGCAAACTGTGGCTCAGTGAATCTCAGACTTGGAGCCTACAGTGAGTGGTGTGTAAAGCAGGCACTCATGAGTAATGATTTATAATCATTCATACCTAAAGTGTATCATATTGTAGTAAATACTTCATAACAAAAATGTGGATTTTCCACATGAAGGAAGAAAATATTCATTAAGTTAAAAGCACCAACATTTATGGTAAACATGAAGGAAAACTGGTTATGATTCTTACTGCTATCAATTATTTATTTATTTTTTGCTTAACTTCAATTATTTTAAATAAATATGGTCAATATTTAATTATAGCAGACTAATAATAAAGAACAAGGTTAATATGAAGATCTATTAGACTTTTGATCATAGTAAGAAGTCAAGAATTTTGGCTGACTCAATTACTACAAAAGGTGACAGACAATTCAATTGGCTCAGAGATGTTTATTTTTAGTAGGAGTCTTTAAAATGTTAAGTCATCTTAGAATCACAGTGCAAGCACTACAATTCTATTTGCCCTTTTGAAACGAAGAGTTTTTCTGTTAAAAGTTCTTTGTTAGGCCAAGTGTGGTAGTTCATGCGTGTGATTGCAGGACTCTGGGAGGCTGAGGCAGGAAGATTGCTGTTTCAATCCCAGCCTGAGCAACTGGGCAAGACTGATCTTAAAATAAAGAAGGCCTGGGGATGGAGCTCAGTGCAAAGGGCCCAGGTTTAATCTCCCGTTAAAAAAATGGTTAATCTGATTCCTTTAAAAAAGTCAAGACAAGTACCTTGCTAACTGTCAAAGATGTGTACTAGAATTGACTATGATAGCAACATGCGTATTTTGGATTCTAAAAAGACTACAAAGAGATGAAAAATGCAACCTCCAGTTCTAACTATTCAATGTCACAAAATAAAACTTTCTGAGGTGACAGCAATCACTTAATTTAACATCAGAATTCTGAAACCAAAATAAGGACAGAAGATGCGACATTCTGAAACAACTGAGTCGCATAATGAGTGGAATGGATACTGACAGTAAATGTTAATAGTAAACTAACGAAATGAAATAGAACACAATAAGGTAAATCGCAAATTCTTGAATATTTTAGGAAAATATCCAAAAAAAGACTATACCCCATCACCTCTAAGACCTGGTACACCATGCGAGAAGCAGCGCTTTCGCGGAGCTCTCCTCAGCAAAGCAAGAGTTCCCTGCTGGCTGCCCTACAGCTCTGTCAGTGTCAGTGGGGCTGACAGTTCAAGGGGCGATGAGCTCAGCGAGGGAAACCTGGCCGCTGTGCCTGGCCAAGAGATTAACCCCAGGATGTCCCGAAGCCACCATGAGTTTCAGGAACTAGTGTTCAGGTGCCCTGCAGGCCTCAGCACGAGGCTCACTCTGTGGTCCTGTGGAAATGAGAAAATATTTAGGGAGAAAGAAACGAAGTGACTTTGATCCCCTGAACTACGGCTGGAAGCACAGCAACTGAAGGAAATGGATGCTTGAGCTCTTGATGAAAAGAATAAACACAGAGCAGGCACGAGAGAGAGATTAAAGGAAGAGAGACGAGCAGGCTTGAAGAATGTCACTCACAGGAAACAACGGTGAATAACAGGGACTTATTTCAAAGGTCTGCAATGGGATGTAGTTGTCTCCGAGTCTTTTTCCCTTTGAGAACACACATATTTCTATAAGTCCATTTGGTAATTTTCCTAGCTGTTTCAAGAATAACTAAACTATACTCTGTACGTACTATTAGTTTATTTTAATGAATTTGGGGGTTCATATTCAAGTTATGAAGAATAAAACTCAACTTCATGCTCTTAATTTATTTTAAAACACCTCCTAAAGAGTTTAAGGCAAATGCTTATTATTAAAATATAATAAAGTAGTGTGGGCACAGGAGAGAGAGAAAACTCTAGCACATGTCAGAAGGACCGAGTCCTTTGCCCCTTCCTTCCCTTCTTCCTGCCCTGGAGACCCAGTGAGTCTTCAGTCCGTTCCCAACCACCCTACTTTCTGGCCAGCCTCATTGTTGTCCCTCACATGACAGCGTCTTTTCTTCTTAATCTTAGTGGGCCCACCTTCTTCATTCTCTGCCTTTTGTGTGTGTGCATCTCATGAATTAGGCTATAGATGTAATTTAATAACTCTGACAAAAAAAAAACTCATCTACAACATTCATCAGTTATTTTGAAAATGAGACAAAGAAGCCTCTTTTTCTTGACTTCCCATGTAACTGTCCATTTTTAATCACTAAAGAAGCAACCCTGGAGGAGCTAAAGATGGCGGAACAGTAAGCAGCAGA
>RJWT010042669.1:0-12099 GCA_004365215.1 Cuniculus paca | reverse complement strand
CCAGGAGGTAACCCCCAGCTCCATCCCACTCAGCTCTGTCCCCAGCCCTGGCCCCCTGGCCCTGGTATCCCCCCTCCAATTCTGTGTCACCCCTCTAACTATGGTTTCTCTCTTCCAGGTCTGTGTCCCCCAACAATACATCCCTACTTCTTCTCTTTCTGGGTCTTCACTCTTGTACCACAGCCTGTTTACCCTGTCCAGAAGATGATATCACCTGCCTCTGTCCATCTTTGTTCTTGAGTGTCTAGAATAACCTTTCCTGTTCTATCCCTGGACCCACTTTCCTTCTCTGGCCCTTGCAAGTCAGATTCTTTCTGGGACTTGTTTAAGGAATAGGAGCTGGCCCAGGAAGTTGAGGTTCTGTGTGCATTCTGGTACAAGCTCCTGTTTGAGGACTCTGAGAGGTGTCCATTCTGCATTTCCATTCTGAGTCAGAGCAGGGCCTGCAGGGTCTTGGCCCCTGCCTCTCTTCTTCATTGTGTTTCTCCTTCCTGTGGCTCCTAGTTTTGCTCATGTGCTGTGAACTTTGTTCTCATTCTTGGCTTCCACTCCACTGCCTGTCTTTGCCTTTTGCAGTGTCCCTGTCGTCTCTTCACAGTCCTTGTGTCTCTGCTGTTCTCTGCTGTTCCTACCTGTGTCCCACCCCCTTTAATTTCCTCCAAGGTGTCACAGGCTCACCTGGTAATGACTGACCCTCACAGGGAGGATCCTTTCCCTAGGCCCCAGATTTAGCCTTGGGAGGTGGCCTCATGGACCAGCTGGTTGTGAGGCCCAGGAAAAGCATCCCCTGCAGTCAGTGAGGCAGCTATGGCTGCACTCAGATTCACCAACCCCACCAGCAGCCCTTTTCCTGGGAGGACTCATAGGCCTTGCACAACAGGGGCTTTATCCCAGGCCCGGTTCCTCCTGACGGGACCTGGCCCGCCTCTCTGCCCCCACGCCTGCCTCCCTACCACCTCATCAACCTAGAGCCTCCCTCATCCTTCAGGCCTCTTTTCCCCCTTGTCCCTTGCCACAGCCTGCTCCAGATGCTAGTCCCATGAAGCGTTCCATTTCCACACTGGCCCAGCGGCCTCATGGGGCCCACCTCTGCAGTGCTGCCCTGGATCGCCTGCCCCCCAACCAGGCGCCACATCACCATCACCACCGCTGCCACCGCCGCAGGGACAAGAAGCAGAGGTCCCTGGAAAAGGGGCCCAGCCTGTCTGCTGATACAGATGGTGGTACGTACCAAGAGGTGTGGGAGACCTCTTGAGGGACTGTGGCATGAGTTGGGGCCTCTGTGCAGTCATGGATAGCCTCTTCCTTGGTATCCCTCATGGCCTGGCTGTAGTAGGCAGGGACCTGAGGCCCAGGTCCAGGCACCAGGCAAGACCATATGCCAGTCCCCTGCGCTTCCCTACCCTGCTGAAGTCGTTCCTGCTGCCCCCAGGGATGGGGTCTGGGGCAGAGGTTTCCTCCCTGGTGCTGGGCTTGGCTGGGCTGACCTGTCTTCTTCCTGGGCCAGTACCAAACAGCACCCCAGGACCTGGCATGCCCTTAGGCGAGGGGCCAGCAGGCTGCCGGCGTGAGCGAAAGCAAGGGCGTGGCCGATCCCAGGAGCGGAGGCAGCCCTCCTCTTCATCCTCAGAGAAGCAGCGCTTCTACTCCTGTGACCGCTTTGGGGGCCGTGAGCCTCCACAGCCCAAGCCCTCCATCAGCAGCCACCCCACGTCTCCGACAGCTGGGCCGGAACCAGCACCCCACCCACAGGTAAGTGGCATAGGCCATATGGGCTGTTGCCCTGCTCCTGTCCTCAGGGCCTCCCTGCTGCCTCCCTTTGCCTGCAGCCTGGTGCGCTCCCTTGGTGCCTTTGCTTCCGAGCCACCATCCCTGGGGTGGGGGCTCCAATCCTCAGGAATCTCTGCTGCTTCTTCCCTTGCTCTCCTTCTGTGTCCCCTCCCTGTCCTTCCTTACTGTTCCCCCGATGCTGCTGGTGCTCTGTGCCTGATTTGTTTCTGGTTTTTATTTGCTGTTCTCTTTACACAGGGTGGTGGCTCTGTCAATGGGAGCCCTTTGCTGTCAACATCTGGTGCTAGCACCCCAGGCCGAGGTGGGCGGAGGCAGCTCCCACAGACCCCCCTGACACCCCGCCCCAGCATCACCTACAAGACAGCCAACTCCTCGCCCGTCCACTTTTCAGGGGCTCAGAGTGGACTTCCAGCCTTCTCCCCTGGCCGGCTTAGCCGTGGACTTTCTGAACACAATGCCCTGCTCCAGAGAGACTCCCTGAGTCAGCCCCTGGCCCCTGGCTCTCGCATCGGCTCCGACCCTTACCTGGGGCAACGTCTGGACAGCGAGACTTCTGCCCACACCCTGCCTGAGGACACCCTGACCTTCGAGGAGGCCATGGCTACCAACTCAGGCCGCTCCTCCAGGACTTCCTATGTGTCCTCACTGACCTCCCAGTCCCACCCCCTCCGCCGTGTGCCCAATGGCTACCACTGCACTCTGGGACTCAGCACTGGTGGTCGGGCTCGGCACAGTTATCACCACCCTGACCAAGACCACTGGTGCTAGCTGCACCGCCTCCGCCCATGCACCTGACCATCGGTGTGGGCTCCAGTTGATGAGTTTTATCATCTGCACTGGGCTCTGGGCTGCGGCCCCTGGGAGGAGGGGCCTCACCTGTGGCCTCTGTGGTGGAGGCGCTCCCCCTTTTACACTGGAAGGACTAATAAAGCCCTTTCTTAGAGGGTTGTGATGTGTCTATCCCCCTCGTGTGCTGCCTTCCTGGGTCTTATGCCACACGTCAAATCCTAAGCAGGAGGTGGCCAACTTGAGATGGACCCAGCAAGTCCAGATCCCATGTCATGGCTTCCACCATCCAGGGTGGGTGCTCAGAACCTGTTTTAGGAGGTCTGAATCTTGTGGGCAGTGTCCTGTATCCAGATGTGTGGTGTGGAGGGTGGGACATGTCTGAAAGCATGAAAAGGGCCCAGCCGTGGCCTGGCATCCCTTGCCAGCCTCCATGATCCTGTGTCTGTTGTCGCTTGTGGCACTGAACAGCAAATGTATGTAGAAACACACTATCCTTCCCCAATCACTGTTGCCCCAACAGGGACCAAATCCAGAAAATGTTTGTGCTGTTGATTCTGGTTTTTGGTCACAACACCCTTCATTCTTTTGTTTCAATATACTTGATCTAGAAAAACAGAAAACAGGAAAAATGGCTGAGGAAACATTAACATAACATCAACCCATAGGAAGGTCTCCATCTTTCATTGTGCGTTTCTGTACTTGTGTGAGAAGATGTTCCTGTGTGGACTCTGTCTGGCCTAGGTGACCCTCAGCAAGCCTGGCACCTGCTGCTTGACCAAGTGCCTGACCTCCGGCTCCTGGGCATTGTGTGTGAGAAGAGACCTTGTGAGCCACCACTCATGGATTGTGTGAAAGCTGCTTGGAACAGCAGCTGGGTAGGAAGCTCACGTCCGAAGGAGCAACAGATGACACGCAGCAGCGCAGTGAAGACTGGTTTCGCCCATGTTCTTCCCACAAGCAAGAGGATTTAGGGAAGGTGGAGAGCAGCAGAGTGCATGCTTGTGTGAGGCATTTTCAATCTGTTCTATATCTGATTCTCAGGGATGGGATGCCTGCCAAGTAGGGCATGATTTGTGTTGTGTGCGAGGTGACTTTTCACCAAAAGCTGAAGGAGTAAAAGGCTAGTGGGGAAGAGGAGATAGTGACTGTACAGTTGCATGTAGGGCCATTGTGGCAAGAGGGAAGAAGTCCCAGCAAGTGACCAGGGAGGAGAAATGGCTCCTGAGCTGTGGCTGTGACCCAAGTTCCTCTCCCTAGGGATAGGGAGGCACTAGTCAAACCTAACCTCACAGCCACTCTCTAAAGGGAAAGCCCATACTCAGGATGGTGTTTGGTGTGTGGAGAATGTTGGGAGACCCTCACTCATGAAGGAGGGTGCATGTAGATAAGTTCATCGATGTGTCCTTTGTGTTGGAACTTCAGATGACTTCTCTGTGGGGTTGTTGGCTTCTACCCCATAATTATCCTCAAGAAGCTATGTGTGACTCATGTATACATGTCTGGGTGTGTGTGGTGGTGTGTTGTGTGGATGTTGTCAACCATAGGGCTATGCAACAAAAGACACATTTAATAGAAACAAAACACACAAGACCACCACCTGGTCTAGAGTTTCAGCATGATTGTGACCAAACCTTTTTTATAGAATTTCCTTAGGTGAAGGCACAACACTCTGCAACTTTCATGGTAACAGAGTATTTTATTCTAATTGGGTAAAATTATGCAGGAATCTTGGTCTGTGCATGTGACTGCGCTCATGTTGCAAAGTAGAAGGATGTGCATTTCGATACTGTTTTGTCTCTGTTCCTCCAGCCCATGTTATCTTGGGTGTCAAAATATATACATTCCATGTAGAACCACAGTTGTCTCCCAAGCAGTCATGGGTCAAGAATACTCTTCTAGACTCATACAACCTAGCTGACTTGCTTGGATTCTTTTAGGTATTGGCATTCTTGAAATTACAAGAAGGGAAAGGGGTCTTATTTTCCTGACTTTGGGTTTGTTTCTGTACTGTCTCTTCTCAAGCTATTGTCTGTTTCCTCTCAAATCTCATAGTGAGTTGCCAAATTTGAAATGCATCAACCAGCTATCTGCATCTGGAATCTGTCAAGCAGTGGCTGTAGTTTGAACAAGTTATGTGTGCATGTAAAATATATACATATATACATTATACAACTATGTGCATGAAGTGTATATCTTCATACTTTTTGATACAATGTATTCATTTGTTAATTTTTAATTATATTTGATATAAATTGAAGGTTTGTTGTAAAACTTTATATTTAACAACAGTGTTAAAAAGAGAGAAGTCCCAATCATGCAAACCAGTTGGGACCTACTTTTAAAAAAAATCCTGTGATTGACTAGTTTGCTGCCTGAGTAATATTTACAAGCCAAAATTTGGATTCTGCTATTGTTTCTACAATGACCTTTTGTATGAAGCAAAGTCCTTGGATTAAAATAAAAAAATAAGAAAAAAAACCCCAAAAGCAAAAGCAGAACTCCCACAATGCTGCCAGGAGGTATGTGGGGGTTTGTGTGTCTTTAAGTGTGCCGGGTGGGTAGACAGGTGGTGCCAGGACATCATAGTAGACAGCACAGGAGAAAGTAGTGTTCTGCCTGTAGGCCCTAGTTAAAAAGCAAGTATGGGATATTGAGAATCAGGGTGAGAATGGCTCAGGATCTCCTGGGTACCTGGGTGAGTCCTTGGGCTCCCAGGGCTAATGCTTGGACTACAATGTGCAGGACCCCAGCACCTGGAGCCTCTGGTAAGCAGTGCAGGAGCAGCTGTACTACACTGCCCAGAACTCTCTGGGCTCTGAAGCTCCCAGCCACCCCATCTCCCTCCCTTTGCAGTGAGGGCTGAGGAAGCAGATTCTGGACTACATTGCCCAGAACCTTCCAGGGTCTGGAGCTCACCCCTATGAGGACTGAGACAGTAGGGTCCAGATTCTCTTGCCCAGAAACTTTGGGGTCCAACAGCTCACAGCCACTCTGCCAATCCAACCCACACCCTGAGATCAGTACTGCCAGGCTTAAGACCACACTACCCAGAATGATGTGGGTTGAACTAGAAATGTCCTCAGTGAGGATGGCAGGGTGGGGGGGCATAGCTGAGCGACACAAGTACCTGCCTGGCAAGTGCAAGGTCCTGAGTTCGATTCCTGACACACAGACAAAACAAAAAAACACCCCAGTATACTGGATCACACAACCCAGAATCCTCTAGGACTGCAGATCCCAGGGGCTTTGGCAACAAAGTCTGAGTAGACAGAGGGCAAACAGTAGCAGAGTACCTGGGTACCAGAGAATAGGTGGTTTTCAGACCCACAGCTCTCAGAACAGGGCCATAGGGAAATGTGCTTTTGAGCTGAGGTGCCAATCACCTCTGCAGTGGCCAAGCCTGGTGCTGCATTTAATGTCTTAAAATGACCCTAAAATGGGGCTGGTCACTGACAAAGTAACCACTTCAAACACCACTGCAGTGGTTTTGTTACCAGCCAGCCCACCAAAACAAGGATTAGATTCAGGTTAGGAGATTAGGGTTGAAGAGTTGGAGGTTGGACTTGGGGTTGGAGTAGGGGTACCTTGGGGTTTGGTTTAGAGTCAGGGTCAGGGGCTAGAGCTGGGGCTGGGGCTATGGGCTTAGGGTTAGGGTTCAAGTTAGAGGTTAAGTTTGGGGTTGTAGAACCACTTTAGGTAGGGTACCTTGTTTTTAGGGTTAGCATTAAGGTTAGGAAATCACATTTTTAGGGAACCCCTTTTTATATACATTGTGAATTTAAATTTTTTATTTTTTACATTACAATGTTAAAATTATATATAATATATATCTTTTACTAATAGAAATGTATATGCTCTATTGAAATACATGGATTCCATTGAAATACAGAGGCTCCATAGGAAAATATAGCGATAAGCTTCTTTATAAGGGCTTCTAAGTTGCTGGCTCATCAGGCAAGAATGCAGAAGTGTAGATCTTGAGGTTGCAAGTTCAAATCTAGCGTCTGGGGTTAGCGTACTACATTCTTAGGATTAGGGAGAAGGTGAAGCTCAGTCAGGTTTGGAGTTGGCATTGATACAGAGTTAGAGTTGATAAATGGAACAATTCCTTGAAAGTTCCTTATATTTTATCAGTTAACTACTATTCAAAGTATATTGTGGTAAATTAAAGATTTATATTGTAAAACTGTAGAGGAAAACAGTCCAACAAAATACAGTATGTGTTGCTAACACTGCCAAAATAAAATGTTACAGACTTGAGTTAAATAGCACAAATTTATTTTCTCACAGGTCTGGAGGAGTCCAGCCAAAAGCTGCCTGTAGAATTTCTCCTGAGCCCTCTCTCTTTGACTTGAAGACAGCTGACTCCCAGCCATGTCCTCACATAACCTTTCACATGTTCACTCTGGTGTCTCTTTTACAAGGACTGAAGTCAAGGACTGAATTAGAACTCACACATATTCTTGTTTCTCTTTTCATGGAATACAAACAATATTTGATTCACATAAAAGAGTTAGACTCATCCTCCACACCTCAGGGGATGTGAGAATCTGGTTGGGGTGGCCTCAGATACTCATTTCCACTCTGTGTATGTCCCAGATTAGTCTAGCCAGTGATCCCTACAGAGTTTTCTAGAAAAGTTCTCAGGAAGCATGACAGCCACAAGGCTACTTGTGGAGCCATTGTGCTTCCTTCTGGCACCCATAGCCAATGGCCAGTGTCTGTCACTCAGAGGCCAGCCTGGAACTATCATTAGGGTTTTTCCCATGATGGGACCCACCCTACACTAGACAGTAGTGCTCCTAAGGTGCATCCTTAGTGCCCTTGACAACCTCTTCCAGAAGGCACCTGGAAACATGGGAACTGCAGCCAATAGCAGGTCCAACCAGGAAACACGTTTATACTGGCGGTCCCTTCTCCAAACTTCATTTCTATCCCTGAATTTATGGATCTTATTTTTCTGTAGGAAAGAAAAGATCCAAAAAGAAAGAAGAAAAGTAAAAGAGACTTTGACATTTAGATAAGTATTTTGAATAAAATAAATAGTTACTGGAATAGAAGATGGCATTGAGATGGGGCACAAATTACCCTGGTTGATCAGAAAGGTCTTCCCAAAGGAAGGGGTATGTGTATTGGCCCAGCCAAGAGCTGGAGGATCAGGGAGTAAAAAATGACAAAATTCATACATGGCCTCCAAGCTGCCCAAGACCTTAATAGATCACAGTGCTAGCCTGTTCTAGTAATGTCCAGTATTTTCATTCTTGTCAGCCCATACATATGACCAGCTGTTTGCTCTGTCCTTGGTAATTTTGGCTGTAACTTCAGTACAGAATTCAGTATGAATTTGGGAGGTTAAGTCTTAATTTGTTTCAGTTACAAATTTTTCCTACAATGATTTCAATTAGTAACTGTGCCATGGAGAATAAGGTTTAAAACATTCATTCGACGTTTGTGTATGGGGTGTTTCTGTACATTATATTTTAGTCAAGGCACAGACAATTTTAAAAAGAATCATTTATGAACTGCTTGTTGTTTATGTACAATTCCAAGTGTCTGAGAACATCTAGGTGATCACATTCTTAATAATTGTCCTCAGGGATTTGACATTGTGTGACTGCATCTCCACTCTTTATGTGGTTGGTGTTGAGAATCCTTGTAAGGATACTTTCTTCCTCACTCCTAACATATAAAAAATTATATTCAAAAGAAATGACTTTAAATGTTCTTGCATATGAGATAACATTATTTAAAATATGCCATAAAATTATAATTTCAATGCAATTCCAATAAAAGTCAGGTTTATTTTCTGAAAGCAGAGAAGTTCATTTATAAACTCCATGTTTTAATCCATTTTTTGTTACTATAACTGAATACCAAGGCTCAGTACTATAGTCATGGGGGAAAGAGTGATTCTGTGACCAGGAGTCACGGAGGATTCTGAGACTAATGGGATGGGAGGCACACTGAGGCTTTTGAGTACTGTATACACAGAGCCTTCTGGGCCCTCTAGTCCTGGTGAAAGGGTGTCACACTGAGGATTTTGGGTAGTGCACTGGGGGACAAAGAGAGGTTTATGTGTACTGTAGTGGGAATGGTCACACAGGATTTTAGTTACTGCAATGGATGGGCTTACCACAGTTCTGTTACCACATGGAGGATTCTGGGACCTCTAGTGGGCAGTGCTGTAAAGTCAGAAGCCCGGGTGAGCTGGGCTCCTGCTGCCCCTCTGCCTCCATGGGAAGGAGGCTAAAAAGACCCAGCACAGCATGGTAGGGGAGGCTGGCAGGCGAGGGCACTCGGTTTCAGTCCTGTGTGTGTGTGAGCTCAGAGAGACGACTGTAATACCCTGGAGTGCACAGAGGGCTGGGCTTATACCTCTGGGCTGCAGTGCTTCAATCTTTGTGTCCATGGGTGGGTGGGGGGCACGGCCGGGGCATCTCATGCCCAGGACCCTACAGGATGCTGGAGCACCCTTGGTCCTCAGTGTGGGCTTGCTGTCACTGGCAGTAATGGGACAGGTGGCCGAGCAGTGACTGAAGGGCCCAGTAGGTGGCGGAGGCGCTCTGGGATCATGGGGAATCTCTGGATGGTGAATAGAGGCATCTGCGTCCCTGAGGTTCTGGCCCTGAACAGAACCTGGCATCCCTGGAACTCTAGTGCTCAGCCCAGGTTAGTGAGGTGGACGTGCCAGCATTCCTACATTTTGTTTTGGTTTGATTCAAAATATATTAAAATCATGAAGTATTAAAGCATCTGAGTCTATATTTTTTTTCTGAAATTGTGTAAATCAAATGTACTACTCCTTTCAAATTTTTATGGTGGGGTTTCAGTTCTGAAGCCCCCTACTGCATTATGGTAGATGTCTATCCTCTATTCTTTTCCATCTTTTCTCCCTAAATAAACCATCTTTTGTTATACTAAAATTTTTATTGGTGAGGTAAAATTAATTTAGATGTGGAGTCCTTGGGAAACAAACTGCAATCTAAATTTGTATTTAAAGTAATTGAAGTCAGGCAGAGTGGGACTGGTCCTCGGGTTGGAGATATGTATAACATACTAACTTATTGTACCTAGGAAAGGCTGCCAAGTATGTCTTCAACAAAGAATATAGGTTTGGCATGGTCAAAATAGACCTGAAAACCAAGTCTTGTAATGGAGTGGTGTTTTCTACTTCAGGTTATGCTTCCACCGATATGAGGAAAGTGCATACACTAGAGACCAAATATAAAGTCTGTAACTATGAATTTACCTTCATCCAGAAATGGAATACAGACAATACTCTTGGGACAGAAATCTCTTTGGAGAATAAGTTGGTGGAAGGTTTGAAACTAACTCTTGGTACTATATCTGTTCCGAATACAGGAAAGAAGAATGGGAAATTGAAGGCCTCCTATAAATGGGATTGTTTTGGCCTTGGCAGTAGTGTTGATACGGATTTTTCTGGACCAGCCATCTATGGCTGGGCTGTGTTGGCCTTTGACGGTTGGCTTGCTGGCTATCAGATGAGTTTTGACACAGCCAAATCCAAACTGTCTCAGGATAATTTCACTCTGGGTTACAAGGCTGCCGACTTTCAGCTGCACACTCATGTGAGCGATGGCACTGAATTTGGAGGTTCTATCTACCAGAAGGGTAATGAGAAGATTGAAACATCAATAAACCTTGCATGGAGAGCTGGCAGCAACCACACCCGCTTTGGCATCACTGCTAAATACAAGCTGCATTGTGGAATTTCTCTATCTGCTAGAGTAAAGAATGCCAGACTGATTGGACTGGGTTGTACTCAGACCCTTTGGCCAAGAGTCAAACCAACCCTATCAGCTTTGATCGATGGGAAGAACTTCAACTCCGGAGGTCACAAGATTGGTTTGGGATTTGAACTGGAAGCTTAATGTAATTTTGAGTAAAACCTCAGATTTATCCCTGCAAGTGAAGAGAAAAAAAAACCCACTATGTTTTGGCCTTAAAATTTGTGAAATTTTAAAAGGATGAACTTTTTATTCTTCCAAAGAATTGTAATCCTCCTCACGTTGAATTCATGAGATTGCAAGTCCATCCTCCAGGCTGTTCTTGAAGGCAGGCCTGGAAATTGTCGTGTTTGTGCCACATTCATTTGAGCTCTGCAGTGTTAATTTAAGTGTGTTCCTCAGCGACCATGTAGTGTCATGTTAAAGGAAATGACCTGACCCCCAGGTTTGTACATTGCATCCTGCATGTCCCACACCACTTTTTCATGACGTTTTAATATATTGGCCTCTGTGCTATAGTAGAATCTTTAGTTTTGGATCAGAGTAAAATAAACCCATCACACTTGGAACATAAAAAAGGTAACTGAAGTCCTAGTTTACTCAGCTAGTCTCCCTCAGCTAATCACAGCACCTGTGCTTGTCAGGTGGAAACTGTGTTTGACTCTCATTTCAGCTCACAAATGCTGCCACATCTCGCAGCACACTCTGGCTCTTCAAACCTGCTCTGACCGAGTGCTGCCAGGTAATGAAATCCTTTTTTTGTCCTTTCTTAAACACACCACTAAATTTAGCTTGTTTTAAATTGGATTTTCTTTGCAATATTATGGGATAGTGTGAGGAGCCATTGCAGAGTGCTTCAAAGCTTGTGATACCCGAGGACACCTGAGAATGTGACCTCACTGTTTGGCACAGGTGCACAATGAGAGGCACGCGTGTAATCATGACTCAGCACAGGCTAAGTCGTGTGCTACATGGTTAAGTCAGTATAGAAGAATGTAAATATGCTATGACAACATATATAAGGGCTAAACATTAACGACCCTTGCTTGCTGTTTCACTGATGTAGGCCCCATATGGATTCTTTTCCCTGGTGATCTCACTTGTGAAACTACCCCTTCAGACTCCAAGCCCTGAAAAGTGGTACAGTCAGCAGGATGGTGAGGTGAGTGTCCCTGAGGCATCTGTGGAAACACTGCCTGATGGTGAGGAAGAGCCCCAGAGATGAGATGTGGACATACTTCCCCTGGCCTTGCCCTGGTTGCTTGTAGCCCTCTTTCTGGAAGCCTGGAAAGTCCCAGAGAATTGGGAAGTGACACCTGGGGATGTTTTAAACTTAGAAGTGATAGACATGCAAATCCCTCCCTCCCACTGGGAATTGGCGGGGTGGGTAGCTTGATTGTTCTTTCCTCTCTTCTGCCATGTGGAACAAGAGACAGATGACCTTGTCTGGTGAGTAGACTAGCTGCAATAGACTGAAGAGGACCTGCCTGGAGCAGCAACTGGTGGCCTCTGAAGTAATGATGTTGGGAGGCACAGGAAATACCACACCTTTTTTTTTTTAATTTTGAAAAGAATACAACCAGACAAAACAAAACAGAGTAAAGTCAATCAAAACAAAGCAATGAACATGGTACATGACTTTTAAACAGGGTAAAAAACAATCGATAAGGCTACCATAATGCCTCTTGTTAACTGCAATATACCTGCCCATACCATCAGGGATAAGTAAAATCAAACAAAATGCAACAAACTAAAACAGTAGAAACAAAAC
>RJWT010042668.1:0-12089 GCA_004365215.1 Cuniculus paca | reverse complement strand
GGATTTGAACTCATGACGGTCCTGCCTCAGCTTCCTGAGTGCCGGGGTGACAGGCGTGCACCACCACACCTGGCTCTGCAAGTTCTTTTAACATATTTATTATTTGAGAAAAATAATAGCAAAAGCTTGCCAATCTCAAATCCAGGACACACGTGTTGACACTGGTGTCCTGTGTCTGTGTATCTGTCCTATATCTCTGTACTCCTCCTGTGACCCCCCCTCTCCACCCCTCCCTCTGTCACTTACCAGTCGTGGGGTGTGGTTGGTATGGCACCAGCTGCTTCTGGGGAGGTGGGGAAAGTACGGTGTTGCTACATACAAGCGTATGGTTTGCTGTACATTTTGCTGATGTTTTTCATCTCTTTCTCAAATCTAGACAAACATTAATAATAATTGAGCCCTGCTTGGTACCGTTTGCTGATTTTCTTGCTGTAAGGACTTCCTCCATGGCCCATGTGAAGCCACAGATGTGATACCAAAATCCACAGAGTTGGGAAGAGATGTGTCTTGCTCAGCACACCTGATTTTTGGGGGGAGCATTTGGTGCTCTCTCCGTGTGGTCACCAGCATCCCAGACCTCAGTCCCAGTCTGCATTTTGACACGGTACCCAGGAACGTCCTGTGTGGTACACAAGAGTTCAAGAGCTTTTTGCATAGAACTGTTTTTTATTCTTGTTCAGGAGTGGGTAAATTTATTACCATTAAAATGTTCCCAGCCAGCCAGGTGTGATGGCACACACCTGTCATTCTAGCACTCAGGAGGCTGAGGCAGGAGGATGGCTGCGAGTTGGAGACAGCCTGGGCTACACAGTGAGTTCAAGGCCAGCCCAGACTACCTAGGGAGACCCTGTCTCAAAACGAAACAAAATGTTATACTACATGGATACTAAAAATAGAAAATCACTAAGCCTCAAGGAGGAGATCATTGTAAGAATACACATGAACGCTAAACGATGTTTGCTAACCCCCAGGTAGCCGCAGATAGCGTGGTCTGCCTAGGTGCCCGGCCAGCCGGCAGCCCGCCCTGTCCTCTGTGTGCAGGGAGATTAGCAAGCATTAGAATGGCATTAACAGCAGATTAGCACCCCCCAGAAACTTTCCCCTTGACGAGACGCGGAGTGAGGAGAACTGAAAACGGGATGACTGGAACCCGTGTGATTCGTTGTCATCTGATGCCACATCCACATGTGGCCCGAAGTCATGTCACCACCAACACCGTCCCACACTGGGGGAAACTCCTAGCAGTTTGTCATCACTCACTAAATATAATCCGCCTGTGGCTTTTCAAGGGACATAAAAGCTATGCGAGCCAGCAGCCCAGGAAGCCAGCGGAGTTTCCGTGCCTTCCCCATCTTGCCCCTCAAGGCGACAGTGGTGACAGCTGCCGGCTTCTGCCCGCGGGCCCAACTATCTTTGGCTGTCTCGTCACGGGTTAACTCAGTCAGCGTTGATTTATTCATTCGATGAACCAGGGGTGTAAAACGGGTCCTATCGGGAACTGGGGTCTCGGTTTCCTTCTCTGAAGCACGGGTGGTTTGCCAGTCAGTACCACACGGTGGAAAGGTCGCTACGTAATGTGCCACGCTAGGTCATAGCAGGGATGGCGTACAACGTGGCCTGCTGAAACCCAGGTTGGAACTGAGCTACATCCCCAGCCTTTCCTGTGTGTAAAGTGACACTTGGCTCTGGGGACGTTCGTTGCACAGCAGTGTGTACCCACTGCGTCTACTGCGTCCCAGGCACTCTTCTACCCGTTAGGTCCCAGGGTGGCAAGACCAACAGAGAAGCAAGATCATTCAAGAAGGGCCACAAGGAAAGCAAAACAGTGTGACCGAGAGAGGGGAGACTTTAGAGGGACTGGTCAGGAAGTCCCATCTGCCACGGTGAAGGTGACATTTTCAGGTGACATTTTCGTAGAAGGTCTGCAGGAGCATACTAGGTGGAGCAGCAAGTGCAAAGGTCCTGGGGCAGGGTGTGCTGGAGGCATACAGAGAAGCTTGGTGTGACTGAGCAGAGGGAAGAGGGGAAGGGCCTTCAGGCTCCAGTGAGGAGCACAGGCTTTGTTCTTCTCCCCAGCTGGAAAGAGGAAATGAAATGGGTTTTAACAAGTGGCCCCAAGCTGCTGGTCACCTTACAGGGTGTGCCCTCCCCACCCCAACTGAGGATGATCATCAAGGATCATGGGGTCCAGCATGGGAAGCATCATCTGCCCTGTGCCCAGCACATTGAGGCTGAGGGCCCAGAAAGCATTCAGAAACATCCCAGCGATCAAAAGGCACGGAGTCGCCGGGCACATTGGCACATGCCTGACAGCCCAGTTAGCTCCTGGGAGGCTGAGGCAGGAAGATCGCCGTGAGTTTGAGGCCAGCCTGAACCACATAGCAAGACCCTGTCTCAGAAAGAAAAAACAAAACAAAACAAAACAAAACGCTCATCTTGATGGGTTGGGGGCAGGGAGAGTTGTTAACAGTCCCGTGTTTGTCAAAGTTCATAAAACTGTAAATGTGGGCCGGGGATTTAGCTCAGCGGCATAAGCACCTGCCTGATGAGTGTGAGGTTGTGAGTTCGATCCCTGGTACCAAAAAGAAAAATAAAACAATAAAACTGTAAATGTGTGTATTTTCCTGTGTATCAAATGTTCCTCACACCTGTGGGAATGGCTGTAACCAAGCGACAGGACAAGCTGGGTGTGCACAACTATCATCCAAGGTACTCGAGAGGATGAGGCAGGAGGATCGCGAGTTGAAGACCCGCTCAGGCAGCTGAGTGAAACCCTTTCTAGGCAAAAGAATGAAAGGGGCCGGAGGTGTGGCTCAGTGTGAAGGCCGGGGATTTGACCTCCGGTGCCATTAAGAAAATATTTTGTGGGGATGGATGTGCAAATGAGCTTGACGTACCCGTTTCACAGCGCACATGTGTGTCACATCGTGTTTTGCACCTGAAATGTGTAAACTTCTGTCGCTTATGCCTTAAAGCTGGCGGGGGGGGTAAAAAAAATCACACTCAGTAAAGCTAATTTTGTAAATATTCAGTGTGCGGCTGGATCTTGTCAGTTTGCTGCCGCCCAGAGGCCAAGGTCAGCCTGGGGAGGGCGCCTCACACCGGAAGTCATCCTCAGGTGCCTTTATTAGTGGAGTCCTCGATTGACGTGTCACCGTGGACAGATGCCCAGTAGCCACAGTGAGGACTCCGGCAGAACCAGGCCTGCCCTTGGGGTGGGTGCTTGTTTGTGATCAGCTCCCCTGAATCCTCAGCCTCCAGTTTAGAGCCGGGTGGGAAGGAACTAGGAAGGGAGAGGGAGGAAGAAGCTGAGTATTGTCAGGGTACTGTGGTCTGGAGGTCATGGGAGAAGAACTCTTCTTATAGAGGAGGCTGAGGCAGGATGATTGCAAGTTGGAGCCCAACCAGGGCAATTTAGCGTCTTAAGGAGACCTTGTCTCAATAAACAAAATTCAAAAGGTCTGCAGATTTAGTTCTGTGCTAAGGCTCTGGGTTTGATCCCCAGGACCAGACCAGAAAAAAAAAAAAGACCCCTTGCATTTCCGTCTACCACATGAGGACAGTAAGAAGGAACCATCGCTGGAGTCAAAAAGATGGTCCCCAAGCCAGACGTGGTGGTGTGCATCTGTAGTCCCAGTTACTTGGGAGGCTGAGGCAGGAGAGTCTCACGGTTGAGGTCATCCTGCATAACGTAACCTGATCTCAAAACCAAAATACTACAAACAGTTCCAAGGGTTTTGTCTGATGTTCCTTTGTAATTAAATTCAGGTTACACCTTTGTGGCTGGGATTACACAGATGTGAGGTGACCCATCTGGGGACACCCTAGCTGGAGTCACACAGTCTGCACCTGACTGGTCAACCTCGATCACTGGGTTCACTAGGTGACTCGTCCCCTCGGCAATTGTTAGGTGTCTGCTGGGGAGGTGTTTTGAGGGTGTAGGCGAGGGGTATTTGAAGAGGGGAAGGACCTCGCTCATTCGCTGTGGTGCCTGCAGTCTTTCCCGTCACCAATAGAAACGAAGCAAACAGATTCTGCTTCCCGGGAAAAGCAAGGGGCTGTGTCACACGGTGACCACTGGGGGGCGGCAGAGGACTGGGACTCGGAGGCGTGGCCCGGTCCCGCGGTGGACACTGCGGGGTCTTGGTGACAGCGCCTGCTGCTCTGAGCACAGTAGTCCCCGCCAGGTCGAGGTCGCCAGCTGCCAGGCACGCGCCACCAATCCCTGGGCGACCCCTCTGGCTCTGGCTGCAGAATTCTTGGGTCCCCTCGGAGCACGCGCTTGGAGACTGGCTGCACCCCAAGACCACCCTGGAAAGGGGAACCGGCCAGGTTTCCAGGACGCCCATGAGATCAAAGGGGAAAGGGTAAACAAGGGGCCGGCCCAGGGGTCTCAGAGGCAGGGCGTGGTGACACATTCTGTACTCCTAGCACTCTGGGAGGCTGAGGCAGGAGGATCTCAATGTTGACCCCAGCCTGGGTAATTTAGTCACTTACTGAGACCCTGACTCAAAACAGAAAAATCGAAAGGGCTGGGGATGGAGCTCAGAGTAGCCGGGTTCTTTCTATCCTGGGTACTCGGGGGTTAAACCCTTCAGCTTGTGGGTGGGGAGTCTAAGGAGAGCAGAGCGAGGCACCTTAGGGGATCCCCCAAAAACGTTCAGGTGATTCCTCCAGCAGGTACTTTCTTTTTTTGCGGCACCAGGGATCGAACTCATGACCTCGTGCTTGCCAGGCAGGCGCTTAGGCCACTGAGCTAGATCCCCAGCCCTGTTTTTGAGACAGGGTCTCGCTATGCCGTTCAGGCTGGCCTTGAGCTCACTTTGTAGCCCAGGCTGGTCTCGAACTCACAACGATCCTCCTGTCTCAGCCTCCTGAGTGCTGGGATTACAGGCATGAGCCACCACACCCAGCCTCCAACAGGTATTGTCAAGCAGGTGAACCTGTGTCCCTGCCGCTGCTGTGAGACATCACTTGGGGTGCAGACACCCAAGTCACCTTCACTGGCCCCATGGGACCCTGAGCCGTGTCTGGGGATACTGATGACTGTCACACAGGGGATGCTGCTGGCACGGAGCAGGTGGAGGCTGGGGACGCTGCTCAGCACCCTGCAGTGCCTGGGACACCCCACAGAGAACACCTGGCCCCAGGTCCTTGGTGCACAGAGCAGCAGCCCCCCTGGTTTCCATGGATACCGTGTTCTCCCGCAACCAGCAGTGACTTCCTTGAGGACAGCTGGGATCGGGCTCACCTGGAGTTCCTGATACAACAGGGACCTGGTGGCCCTGCAGACCTGACAGCCCATGGACCCCTGGGCCCTGGTGCTTCCCTGAGTCGGCTCAGGGGCCTCAGCGGGGAGAAGCCCGGAGCGGGGGGGGGGGGGCAAGGCTGTGACCCAGTTGTGGCGGCGCCCGTGGGTTCCCATCTGTCACCCAGCACCTGGTGGAGCTGGCACAGAGTCAGGCCGCAGGGAAGCCCTGGGATTCCGCCAGGCCTGGCCACGCAGTTCGGAGGCCCGTGGTGCAAACTGACAGTTAGTTTTGTTCCAAACTTAAGAACTTCAAGATGAGCGCGGCAAGCGCAGCTTAGCAAGACCCTGGCTCAAAATGGAAAATCGAGAGGGCGGGAGACGCAGCTCGGTGAGGAGACCCCGGGCTCCACCCCCAGTGCTGCAAGACGAGAAGGAATCTGAACTAAAACCCCACAGAATTTCAGGACAGAGCCGGCCAGGCAGCAAAGCAAGTGTGGGGCCTGGAGACCCCAGTCTAGGGAACCGTGGGCCATTTTAGCGTCACCTACAAAGTCAGGGACCCTGGGCCAGGCCAGTGGAGTGCGGGCCCCTGAGCTGGTACCCAAGAGGTGTCTTTGTCCAGGGCCCTCCTAGCCATGGGCCCTTTCTGTCCCCAGAAAAGTGCCCCCCACCTCACCCAGCAAGGCGCTGGAAGGCCCGAGCTCAGAGACTCATTCCTGGCGCTGGGGGGCAATTGCAGGGGGGAAGCTGCAGTGACCGGAGCAGGGCGTGGCTGGTGTGGGGGCCAGGGCTGGAGTTGAATGAAGACCCCTAAATGGGCACGTTCCCTGTGCTTATCACTACAAAAAGCAGGAATGGAGCGGGGCGTGGTGTCGCACGCCTGTCATCCCAGCACTCGGGAGGCTGAGGCAGGAGGATCACTTCGAGTTCGAGACCAGCCTGGGCTACAAAGGGAGCTCAAGGCCAGCCTGAACGGCATAGCAAGACCCTATCTTGAAAGGACAAAAAAAAAAAAAAAAAAAGAAAGAAAGAAAGAAAGAAGAAAAAGAAACCCTGTCTTGAAATAAAAATAAAAATGGCGTTGGGGATGTAGCTCAGTGCAAAGGTCCCGAGTTCCAGCTCCAGTACCAGAAAGAAAGACAGTAAAACAGGGCATGGTGGCACGTGCACGTCATCGTAGCCCTTGGAAGGCTGAGGCAGGAGGGTCGCTGCAAGTCTGAGGCCAGCCTGGACTACACAGTGAGATCCTGTCTCGAAAGAAAGGAAGAGAAAGAAAGAAAGAAAGAAAGAAAGAAAGGAAGGAAGGAAGGAAGGAAGGAAGAAAGAAAAGAAAGAGAGAAAGAAAGAAAGATGGGGAGAGGGAGAAGAGAGAACGGGAATGGGGCTGGGAGCTTGTGGTACTTGTGTTGCGCAGCAGAGTGCGGGGTGGAAGCGTGGTCTGCATTGGCTCCACTCGGGGACCAACGCCCACGACAGTGGGTCCCCGGGAACCTGAATGTCCCCTGGGAGAAGAGGTTGCACCCAGCCCACCTTCTTCCCGCCCGAGTTCACCTAAGTCTTCAACACGAGACCAGACAAACCGCGAGTACCGTGGGCCTGGTGTCCCCCGCCACCCGCGCCCTTCCTTCCGCCCTGCAGGCCGCGCGGGCTGCGTGAGGGGCTAGGAACACGGGAGGCCGAGTGTGTGTGAGACACACGTTCATAAAGAAACCTCCTAAGAACAAGTAGAGCTCAACTATTGGCATAAACACCTCCCAGCGGGGAGCATTGCATTTCCCTCCACGGCGCTTCCTTGGCGATCCGCCCGTGGTGGTCGGGCCGTGCCTGGAGAGTCTTGCGTTCAGGGCCGTGCGCGGGTCCTTGGTTGTCACCTGTCCCCAGGGTTTCCGCTCTCAAGAGCGATCCAGGGCCGCTCACGCAGAGCAGGGCGCAGCTGCACCCTCCCGGGCACCGTGGCGGGGCTCGGAAGACTCCAGCAGGGGCCGCAGGACAGGGGGGAGCGGCTGTCACAGCCCCGGCTGCACGCGGGCTGTGACCCGGGTGCGTGCGCTTCTGAGGACAGGCACGGGCCCGTTCCTAGGGCTTCTGTCTCAGGCTGCGGATCTGTCGTCGGGAGATAAAGGCTGAGACCAGCTGGCCACCAAAGGCCACAAGGCACACGATGGGATGCACGGGTCCTTCCTGCCAAGAAGCCCTAGGGGCTCTGTTCCCAAGGGGACCCGGCGTGCGGGGCTCAGTGCCCCGCAGCGGCGCAGGACCAGGCAGGGACAGGCCGTCGCTTGGCTGTCGTCGTGGTGAAAACCGACAGGAGGAGAAGCAGCCGGTGGCGGGGACCAGCTCTCCGCACAGCCCCCCGGCTCTCACAGCGATGTCCCCGGAACAAGGGACAGGGCCTCGCCACAGATTTGGCAGCGTTAGGAACCGTTTGTCTCTCGTCAGTGCCGGGTGCACGGCCCTGGGGCCGAGTCGGAGTAAACATCAAGTCGTCTAAGAGGCACAGTGCGGTGGGGCCAGGAGTCCAGGTTCCCAGAGCGACCGGGTGGCGTCTTCTGGGACCTCGAGTCCGGAGGGCGCCCGGGGGAGGTGCTAGATGCCACCATGCAGCTGGTGGCCCGAGTCGCTGCGCTCACGTTTCACCAGGGGCTCGCCCAGGCCACGGGTGTCCTCCGCACTGCGCTCGGCGCCGAGTTCGTCTGCACGGGAGCGGGGACAGAGCAGCGCCTGATCAGAGAGGCCCAGTGGCCCCGGGGACACACGGGGCGGCCTGTGAAACCCGTCCCCACCACCCACGGCGTCCTAGGTGGCCTGTGTCACCTCCCCAGGCGGCCTGGCCTCTGCGGTCCGTGACACAGGTGTGGCTGTGGGAGGCCTCAGACCTCTGCCGGTTGTCACAGGGACCTGGCCACTTGCCCAGCCCGCCACCTGCTGTGTGCACAGCAGCTCCCTGGGGTCCCCAACCCGCCCGGGGCCACCCCAATTTCCACCTGCTTTGGTGACCTGGGGCCAAGGAGTCTGGGGAAGCCAGGCCGTACGCACCTTTGTCGAGCAGCGTCAGCGACAGGGAGGTGAGGTCATTGAACTGAAAGAGAAGTCCAGAGTCAGGGCCCACAATGGGTGACAGCGACTGCGGGCCCGGGCTGGCGCAACTCAAGTCACAGCTAAAACCCATTTCTGGTTCTACTTGGACTCAGTTTCTCCCAGGACAAGTGGTTCCGAACCTTTCCCCGGCCCCCAGGGGGTGGCAGCCTGGGACTGTGGGGCCCGCCAGCAGCAGTCCCAGGCCCTGTGTCCAGCTGTGGACAAGGTCCAGACATCCTCCCCGGCTTCCCGCAGGTGTGAGTCGGTCACTGGCCTCAGGACGTGTGACCTCTGTGCACTGAGAGGGGCCGGGGCAGAGGTACATGCCCGTGATCCCAGCACTCTGGGAGGCTGAGGCAGGAGGATCCAAAGTTCTAGCCTAAGTCGAGCGACTTAAAGAGACAGCAAGGTCCACCAACATGCTGGACGTCACTCAGCCAGCAAGGGCGAGCCTTGAGGACAGACGCCAGACACAGGACACACTGCATGGGCCCCATGGACAGGAAACGCCCAGGGCAGGCGACTCCAGAGACAGGAAGTGGACTCGTGGGTGCGGGCTTGGCAGGGCGGATGGGAAGTGACTTCCCATAGTGGGCGGCCTCTTCCTGGGGGACAGAATGCTCTGGAACTGGTTGGCGGTGCGGGCAGGACACCTACGGGGGGCGGGGCTGGGGACCCGGGCCTCACCTCCCCCATGACGGCGATGGGCGTCTCCCCGGTGGCCTCGGCGACGCGGTGCTCCACCAGGTAGAACATGTACTCGTCATAGAGCAGGCGGATGAGGTGGAAGGACCCGAAGCTGGCGGCGCTGCGCAGGGTCAGGTCGCGGATGACCATGGAGCTGCGGCAGGCAACAGAGGGGGACGCTCAGGGGACAGAGCTGTGCCGACCCGGGCCGGGGAGCCCCGCCTTAGACCTACAGCCTGCCGGAAGCTCTGCCAGCAGGAGGCCCCCGAGGGTGCACGGGGTGGGTGCGATCTGACACAGGTGGGGGCGGGAGGGGCAGGACAGAAGGCCAATGACATGTTATCTGGAGAGGCCTGGGGCGGGCTGGGTCTGATGGCTGCCTGGAGAACAGACGTTCCGGGTAAGGGAAGAGCAAGTGCAAAGGCCCTGAGGCACTGAGACTGGGTGGAGACAGGAGGAGAGAGCTGAGGAGGAGGAGCTCAGCAGCCAGCAGGGGGCTCAGCACGCATCCTTTTTATGGCGCTGGGGATGCATTACGGACCAGCCGCTTGCTCTGATAGCCAAGTGGGGAACACTGTTGGCCTTCGGGACACCAGTCACACTTCTGTTAGTGGCCGAGGGGCTGAGAGACGGGGCAGCGGGCGCAGGTGGGGCTCACCTGTAGAAGGACCACTTGAGCAGGAACTGTCGCGCAGCCTTGGGGAAGCTGGGGCTGCCCGCGTGCTGCTTGAGCACCTGGCTGACCACGCCGTCCAGCCAGCGGGCCCACTGCTCCAGCGAGCTCTGCTGCTGCAGGGTCACCTTGAAATCCTGCTCCAGCCGCTGCACCACGCCCTCCTCGCACTGGCACACCCACGAGGCCTGCTCCTGGGGGCGCGGGGGCACAGACAGGCGCTGATGGCAGCTCAGGCTGCACACCAGCTTCTTAAAACACATTATTCCTTGGTTCTGGGGATGGAACCCGGGGTCACACGCTTGCTGGACAAGCACCCCAACCCTTTTTATTTTTTATTTTGAGACCGGGTCTCAGTAAGTCGCCCAGGCTGGCTTCGAACCATCGATCCTCCTGCCTCAGCCTTCTGAGGGGCTGGGATCACAGGTGTGCATGAGCGTGTCCAGCTGTTTTTATTGGTTTTTTGGTGCTGGGATGGTGCCCTGGGCCTCACACGTGCTAAGCACACACTGTAGCACCGAGCTCCCCCGCAGCCCGTACCCTCCTGACGCATGGAGCACACCCCCCAGGGTCAGGGCCTGACCTGCTTCTAGGACTCATGAGTCCTATCTGGATCAAAGCTCATGCTGTAGCATGACCCTGTTTTGCAGTAAAGTGCTCTCTCTTCTCCCTGCGTGTGTATATTGGTCTTACTAGTGCTATTTGCCACACTAAAGATGGAACCTGGCAGGGCCTGGCACATGCTAGGCAAGTGCGCACCACTCAGCGACACTTCCGAGGCTTTTTTTTACTTGGACACGGGATGTCACTAAGTCACTAAATTGCCCAGGATTGGCTCAGACTTGAGATCCTCCTGTCTCAGCCTCCTGCAGGGCTAGGATAACAGGGATACAACACCCTGATGGGCTTGTATTCATTTTTAAAATGGCTGGACTCAGAAGCGAATGCGGTAAAAGCCAGCCTTGGGCTTGCGCCCCGGCCACCTGCCACGTCCCTGCACTGTCCTAGACCAGGAGAGGCAGCTGCGCGGAGCACCCAGCCACCAATGGGCACCCAGGGCGATCTCGGGGCGGCCTCGGGCCGCGGTCCGGGTTCTCCGAGCGGGCGTCGGCGGAGTCACCTGCACGTTGGCGAAGTCCACGCGGTTGAGGTCGCTGAGCATCTGGCTGATCTGGGACGCGTTCTGCAGCACGGCGCGCGCTGCCTGCGCCAGGTGGTTGAGCGACGTGTAGCGCCGCAGCGTCTGCGCGAAGGCGCTGACCACGCCCACCTGCGGCCGGGAGGGGCGTGGTCATCCGGGTGGGCGGGGAAACGCCACCCCGCCCCGCCCCACCCCCACCCAGCCACAGTAAGGCTCGGCGGTGACGACGGGCTGGAAGCCACTTGGCCTCGCCAGCGCATCCCGCGGCACCCAGAGTGCCAACCGGGTAGCCCCGCCCTCCCCGCCTCCTGCCGGCCCCCTGGCCGAGGGAAACACAGATTCCCGGGCGCAGCTGGACCCCGCTTGGGGTGTGTCCTGGGAATCTGAATTTGCCCTGCCAGCCTAGGGGACGCTAGCGCAGCCGTCTGCAGGCCAACAGATGAGTCGCCAGGTGTGCGCAAGTAACGCGGACCTTGGGGCCTGGCCCTGGGCCACGCTGGCCATTGCTTTTTGGTGCAATGCTAAGGGCGGAACCGAAGGCCTCCTGCATGCTCAGCAAGTCCTTACCAGCCCTTTTTCGTTTTTATTTTGAGATAAGAGTCTTGCTTAGTTGCCCGAATGGGCTGGAACTCAAGACCTTCCTGCCTCAGCCTCCTAAGGAGGTGGGATTATAGGTGTTCACCACAGTGCCCCAAATGGCCATCCAAAAGCCATTTAAGATACGTTGCAAAGAATGCCAGGGACTCGTTTTCACGGGCAAGCCGACTCTAGGTTTTAAATTCTGATTCGTGGCCAAGTAATACGGCAAAGGCAAGGAGATTAGTGGCCCTCCTGTGACGGCTGAGGAAAGTCTGTCCCAATGGATGGTATCAGGTGACGCCTTCTGCCATTCCCCTGCTGCCAGCAGTCACCCTTGTGACACGAGGACACCGTGGTCTTCGTGTCCCCCTTCCACCCGGCCACTCCAGGCCTGTCCCTGTGCAGCAGCACACAGGGCCTGAGAGTCCTCAGGGCATGGGTCGTGTCATTCGTTCGTCACCTTGGTCTGGATGACCTGCTGTGGGAAGTCACTCATGGCGTTGGTCAGCCAGCCTTCCAAGCTCTTGGCGAAGTTGCGGATGGCCTGCGTCAGGGTACCTGGGGACACAGCCACGAGGCCAGCAGTGAGGGGCGACTCGGGCACAGTGGAGGGAAGGGACACAGAGCAGCCCAAAGGGGCAGGGGACTTGGCACATGTGGCTTCTGGTCACTGCCCTCTG
>RJWT010042667.1:0-12093 GCA_004365215.1 Cuniculus paca | reverse complement strand
GAACCAGGCCTCCTCACTGTTTAGGCTCATGCTTGGTTTTTCAAGTGTCCCAGTGATTCTGCGAGTAGTCATTATCCTTTTAGTAAACCCCTTTGCTGTGCTATTCACTCAGTCTGCTACTGTTGCATGCAGCTAAGAAGCTGATGTTCTCAGTGTTAGAAAGTTCCTATTTAAGGTGTTATTTTACTTTTGTAATCTTGGTATAAGAATGGTACCAGTTCTCTTTAAAAAAAAAAAAAAAGAATGGTACCAGAAAATTTGACATCTTATTCCATATTCCTTAATTGTTATTTTAAAAATACCCAGATAGATCTGAACTCTGTAATACTGAGAAGTGTGTTTCGGCAGAATGCCCCAGAAAGTTCCCCGTCTTGTGGTTCCCCAGGCTGTGTGGTAGACCTATCTCTATCTTAGTGCTTGTTAAATGTATTAGTGAAAAAGTAAAATTCTTATGGGATTCTGAGCAGAAGACGTGTTCCAGCTTTTGTAAAGGCTTGTTTGATGAAGCATATTACTAGAACAGCCCAAAAGAAATGCTTAGAAACTGTTGTGCAGCATTGCAACATCAACTACAGAATAATAAAAGCACTTTCAAACAACCATTTAAGTTGTTATAGTTGAGGGGAAATAGGCTTTCTCAGTGCTTTTTAAAATGGTATTTTATATAGTATGTATAATCTAGAAATTTTTAAAAAATCATTTATATGTATCATAAATTATTTAGAGAAACATATGAGAAAAGCCATTCACAAAACTCTGACTCTCTGGTGTTGAAAACTCTAATAAGTTCTTATTTTTATTTACGAGAGCCAGCTGAAAATTACTGTATACAACACAGAGATTTTATTAAAAAGATGAATTTAAAAGACTGTCACAGGTTTATTTATCCCAGTTTTCAGAGGAGGACTTGCCCAGCAAGTCAAGCAAAGCAGGAACAGAATTTCTGGGGTCCAGGTTCAGAGGGCTCAGTCTCTGGCAGAATAAAGAGCATGCCAGCCCTACCTGCAGTGTACCAACACAGGGCCCATGTCTGGCATCCTGGCTGCTGAGGATCTCCTCACGAAGGTCAAGACCGGGAGGGCATACTCAGGAACTCCCATGTCAGGCCACTGTGTGTAGTGGTACTGGATCACTATTCTTTCATTCTGACGGCCCTTGGGATTTCCCTTTTGGCCCTGGAAGAAAGGTGTAAAAATGTATCTTTAATCCAAGAGTGAACATTCTGCTCAAAAACAATATAAAGGGTAAGAAATAAGACCTCTGATCTCATGACCCCAGCTAACTTATTTCCTCTTCGTGACCAACACACATGTCATTTGTGGGTAACATTCACAGCTAGCTGGATATGAAGCATCACTGTCTCTTAGAAGATTAAGATTTTACCAAAGATGAACATTTTAATACTGGTCTCTTGGACTTAGGACTGTCAAGAGCACTTTGTGGTTTGCATAGTGTCTCCATTGCTTTCTGACCCATTTTGTGCTCTGCTGTTATCTGCTTGTGGGCTAGGATTCCCCTTCTCCACTGTTCAGGCTGGACACCTTCAAGATCAGGAAGGAAGGATAGCTGCTGCTCTGTACTCTCCAAGAAGATCCCAAGTGTTGAATGAGACTCATCTCCAGAAACAATGTCTCATTTATCTGTCTGTTTCATAAATTTTTTTCAGACTAGTTTTCCTTTAAAAGAACTGACCTTTTTATATTTTAACTGCTTTGGATGAAAAAGTCCTTTAAGTTGTTTGAGGTACTCTGTGGAAATGATTTGATATTCTTAATCCAGAATCTCCCACAAAATGATGTAAATCAAGAGATTCACATTTTCATTTCCACTTTATGAACGCCTGTGAAAGTGCCCAGGGTATCTATATCTAAAATGCCACCAAGTATCTGAAAAGGTGTCACTTCATTAGAAGCAATGTGTGACATTCATTATTACAGTGGTGGAGGTGGTAGGTGTGCTCGGGCCAAAGACTGGGAGTGGATGCAGGCCTGCTGGCCTAAAGAGTGCTGCATTTTTTCCCACACATGCTTAGTACTGCAGAGAATAAGGCAGAATGTGGAGTTGAGCAGTAAATTCTCTGGTCATTGAACATGCCCAAGTGAAAGTACCCAGGATGCACTGTTGGACTTAAAGAGCTCTCTGCTACATAGCGAAGACCCTCCCTGAAAGGAACAAATTGTTCCTGTACCAGAAGAGCAGCTTAAACAGAAGAGAAACATATCTAAAAAGAAACTGAAGAAACAAAGATTAAGGAAGGGAAATAAATTCAGCATGAAATAAATGCAAATAATTTTTTTCAAAAAGTCCCCAAACACACCAGTGGCTATGGAATTTTCTTATCTTTTAATGCCTCTGAAAATCTTGTTTATTTATTTTGATGACTTGGGTCAGGAATCAACACTGAGACTTGAAGGGTATCTGGCTTTGAGCTATAAATGCCCACGATAGTTTTTCTAATTTGTTACTCTTGAGTTCCTTCTGACTACTTACAGAAGCAGTTCTCAAAGGAAGGTTGAGTGGGCCTGTTTATGTACCTGAACGATTCCCATGAAAAACGGGCTTTGTAAGTTTTATAGTGATAACTGGTTATCTAACGAAAGCTCTATGGCAGTGAACAAATATAGTGCTGATTATCATATAGTTTTGCTATTTCTGGAAATTACACACAGAAAGGACTGTTAATGTTGGATTACACATGCAATTCTGGGCTCCTGAATGGAATTTGAGTAAATATGATTTCTTCTGGGGCAACAAGAAGACATTCTTAGAAGTCCAAGATGCCCCAAAACAAAGAACAAAAATCGATCCCACAAACAATAGCCATAGCTAACTGTCTGTAGAGCAATCACATCTTTTTTCTTTGCATATACCTAGAGTTCAAATATTTCTATGATTTCTGTTTTGACAGTGGAATTTGAAAAAAAAATACACTGAGGTATTTCTGTAAGAAGCATTTCTATATAATGTGATTCTCAGGATATTACTAGTTCTATGGAGAAGATGTACTTTTATTTTTACACTTTTTGAAATTTTGTTTTGTCTTTTGGTACTCCTAGGGATTGAACCCATAGTCTTCAGAATGAGATACAGTCACAACCTTTTTAAAATTATTTTATTTCAATAAGTTGTTCAGGCTGGGTTTGCACTTTCCAGAGTGCTGGCATTACATGTACTGCTATACTTGGTGTAAAGATTTTATGGTTAAGTCACATTATAAAACATTAGGAAAAATAAGTGTAAGTTACATAACTCTGGAATCTTGTGTTTACTACAAATCTCTAAACAGAGGATATATATTATGTAACATTCATTTCCCATTCATATTGGACAGCAGAAGTTTTATAAGTATCTTGTAGTACTAGTATTCCTTGAAATACTGTTTGGGAAACAATGCTTTAAAACTATCAGGAAACTAGGATTGGAGGTCCCATTCAACCCAGCTATTCGTCTTCTGGGTGTCTTCCGAAAAGAATTAAAAACATCATACCACAGTGATATATGTGCACCCATGTTCACAGCAGCACAGTTTATAATAGCCAGATCTTGGAAACAATCCAAATGCCTGTCGACTAAGGAATAGATTTAAAAAATGTGGCATTTTTAATACAATGGAGTACTACTCAGCCATGAAGAATGATAAACTGGACACTTCTATAGGTAAATGAATGCACCTGAAGAACATACTCATTAGTGAAATAAGACATGTGTGTAAACATCATATTGTTTCATTAGTGTGACAAGCTTAAAGGAAAAACATGTATATGTATATGTATATATATATAAAAAGGATAGTTAAAAACTCAGGATGAAATTAAAAAGCTAAATCAACAAACAGAGGCTGCCATATTTGCTGATTGTTATCAAAACCTAAGAGGATGGTTTTTTTTTAAATGAAGACTTGTTCATGAAGAGAATAAAGAACTTTGGCTGGTTAATTTATATTATGTGCTCTAGTCATATATACTTTCACACCAAACAGTGATGTCAGTCAAGAGACTCATGAAATTATGAGATTTCACCTCTGTTGTACAGTAATTTTCATACAAGTATAGAAAGACATGCACTGGTGGCCCACCCAGCTTCCTCAATACCTTCTTCACTTTTGTATTTCTGACTGAAAAATGACGAACAGTATAGCAGGCATGTACTTTTGTGCTCTTCAGTGTGACAATAATGTTTCCATATTCCTCACTATTCTCCGTTGGCCAATATTGATCACATTTTCGCTGTAAAAAAGAGAAAAGTTATAAATTCCAAATGAGAAAGGAAGTCACTTATTTGACTGAAAATTAAATGCATGGGCAAATGTAACCTCGGAAGAACTTCATAGCTGGGGGGTCGGTAGAGTTTGGGCAAGATCATCTGAGAAATGGGCCTTGTGTTTATGATCATCTTTCAGTTAAACGATGTACTTTAAAGAAGGCCTAAAAAAGAAACCTGTATGAAATGTCAGTAGGGTATATTCTAAAGGGAGTTTACATATTATTTGGGAGGCCTGGCTGCATTTGTGAAGATCTTTTGTAATTTGGAATCTCTTGTGTTACAACTAGGATCACCAAAGGCAAAATAAGGACTCTATAGTTCAAGGAAGGGGGTAGAGATTTTGAGCAGTGAACTTAAGTCCTAGCCTTTATTCTAGTCTAAATCAGCACTGTCTAATACAAGCTCAAGTCCAATAGATTCTATGGTACTAATCATTATTTTTAACAAAGATCTTAATCATGGTTGAGGTGTATAAAGCAGTCTCTGCTTCTCTTAAACTACTGAGTAATTTCTTTACTATTCCATGCATCTTGTAACTTCTGTGCTTTTTGCTTTCTAAAATTAGAATGTCCTTCCCTCCTTTCCCCTGCCTGTTTAACTCCTTTTCCTCATTGTTTTACTCTTACTTCAAAATATTAGCTCCTTTAATATCCTCCTAATGAAAGTCAAACATGCATCTGTCATCACATTTAATTCACAAATGTAATGCCAAAGCTCCCTTCCCAGCAGACCATAACCAAGATAAAATCAGACAAAACACTTTTCATTTCTGTAAGTATTTATACTGGGTCAAATTTCTATCCTCTAGCAGGTACTGTATCAGTATTTTGTGAATGAAGGTGAATTATTAAGATAGTGAAGAGATTCTTACTCTTCCTTTCTCCACAAGGTTTGTAATCATGATAATGATTCCAGTATTTTGTTCCCAAATCATCCTCCAGAAATCTTCAAATGTAGACTTTAAAGGTCCTTGGGTGGCAATGTAGGCTTTTGCTCTGTTGTAACCCTTCAAAGATGACACAGCATAAAGTGAGATGAACACGGTTATCAGAGAAGTTGATAATTCAGTTAATAATTCAAGCATCTTCCACACTGAATACTCTGGGTTTTTAATGAAAGCTCTGTGTGGTATTAAAATACATCCAGCAGTTTCTGCTGCAGTTTTCAATTTTCAGAAACAGGTTTGTAAAAACATTTCTGACTTACATCAACATAGTTTGCATTAATGTAGTCGCTGTGCTTAGAGTCTTTTCCTGGTAAAGGTCTTAACTTCACCCTACTGTGATCATCTATAGAGGATAAGAAGGCAAAAACAAATATGTAATTTTTTAAAAAGGAGCATTCTAAATACAAAACAAGGCAGACATGTAATGTGGCATCTCCTAATGCCCTGGAAAAAACCTTTGGAAGAATAAGTAGTAAATACAACATTCAAACCCATCTCAAAAACATGGAGCTACTTCTGCCTCATGCTGTGACCTTGGGGGGGGGTGATCCAAGAAATGCAAATTTAAGGTCCTTATTAGTTTGTGTAAAAACTACTACAAGTTGCAACCCTCCAAAATTTCATTGTTTTCTGTTTTGAAACAGTGTTCAAGGGCCTTCAGTTACCCTGCCACCCCTCCACTTCCCATTAAAATAGATATAAAGGACAGCTGTTATTTCAGGTCCAGAACATCTCTTTTTCAGGAATTTCCCTTGCTAAATTCAGATAGATTCCCTGCCATTTCCTCAGAACCTGTGTAATTGAAGAAAGTAGAACTTCATTTCCTAACAATCTCATCACAGGAAGTCAGTGCCCAGGTTTTAAGATTCACTTTTCCACTACTTGATTGCTATATGTGAGAAGATATGATCAGCTTTTTTGAAGAAAACAAAAGACATTAAGGTAGCCATTGCTGATTTCTTACGTCTGATTTGAAGGCCTGTAATGCTTTCACTCTTTTGTTTTAGCTGGTTTTATGTTATTTTGTTTTGCTTGAGTTCACTGTGTGTGAATGTATGAACAACCATTTTGAAGAAAACAAGAGACACTAGGGTAGCCATTGTTAATTTCCTGTTGTTATATTTTGAAGGCCTGCACTGCTTGCATTGTTCTGATCTTTGTTGTGTTTTACTCTGTTTTGTTTTCTTTTTATGCTCTTTAAAAGAAAAAATAAATAAAAAAGATTCACTTTTCCTTAACTTAGGAACAAAATGAGAGGTAGAGCAGTATATGTTAATGTATTGGTTCAACAGAATGAGCCCGGATTTTTAGAACAGCAAGAAGAATAAAAGAAAGCACAGCTGTTACTTTCATTTTACCTAGTAAGGAACAGAATGGGCACAGGCCAATATATATTTCTGCTTAGTCATTATCATAAAAGACTAGTTCAAAAAGTCAACATGAGGAGACTGGCCTATGTATTACTGATCTCAAATTACACTAAAGCACTTTTAGAAAGCCACCTATAGTCCTGGAATTGTGACTTGCTTATTGTTTTTGCTGTTCTGAGAAACAATGTCAACAGTTGATATGAAATGAACTGCCTATTAAAAATGAAAATTTGTAATATGCTCCAAAAATTTTTTTCTTCTAAGGCCTCTAGATATAAACTACTATGCCTTAGTAGCCATCATACTGTATATTGTCCTTTCTTAGACAAGAACACATTTGAAGTTGTAAAATTTGCATTGAACTAAAAGGTAATAAACGGGTTAACATCAGTATTAGAAGTGGTATGGTAACCTCCACATATGTCCTGAAAGTTGTATTGGCCGTAGTATAGCAGGATTGTCCTGTGTCATTTTTCTGACACAATGATGGTGTGATTTTACTTGTTTCCCTGACATTATTATGCTATTCATTGTTACATAAAGGAATTAATAATATAATAGGGGGAAAATGAAGTGACAGGTGATATGCCCAAAATGTGACTGGTCAAGAGAACATCAAAATTCAACCCTCTGAACTTCTGAAAATAAAAACTACATCTAACTTGAATTTGTGAAAGTAAATCTACACTGAAGCAGAGAGACTGCCTTTCCAGACAAACACCATGACCTTTGGGCACATCACATTCAAGTAATTTTGATTTTCCATCTCTTCATTGCCACCTAGTTTTAGCAAAAGCAGAAAAGGTCACTATAAGTTAAGCCTGCAGCAGAGGAGAGAACGATGTGAGGAAAAAAGGAAAACTTTGACTTTTCCTTGTTCTTTCTTTTTTTTAAAACCTCTACATTTTTTTTAGAGAAGTGAAAAAGATTCTATTGAAAAATAACTTACAGTTCTTTTAAAACTTTAGGAAGAAATAAAATTATCTCTATTCACAGACAATATGATCCTATATATAAAATCCCAAAAGAATTCACAAAAATTAATGGGTTCAGCAAGGTGGTAGGACAAAAGATCAATCCATAAAAATCAGTTGTGTTCCTTTATTTCAGCAATACTGGGGATTGTACCCAGGCCTTCATGGATTCTAGGTAAGTGCTACACCACTGAGTTACATCCTGGCCCTTTTGAATTTTACTTTGAAACAGTCTCCCTAAATTCCCCTAGCTGGCCTTGAACTTACAATCATGGAGTCTCGGCCTCCTAAGCAGATGTGATTACAGGTATATGCTACTGAGCCTGTATGTATGAGCAATCTGAAAATTAAGTGAACAGTTCATTTATAATAGCATTATAAAGAAAATAGGAATAAATTAAACCTACATAGATGGGAAGATGTCTACCTTTGTAGATTGGGAGATAATATAGTTACAGTGGAGGTTATCCTTAAATCAATCTACAGATTTATTGTACAGTAGTACAGTAAACTCCAAAGTCCATGAGTTTATTCTCAAATTCATATGGAAACCCAAGGTCCCAGAATAGCACAAACAGTTTTGAAAAAGACTAACAAGTCCTCCAAGGACTCATAGCTCCCAATTTTAAAAATTTGTCACAAGTTGTCTGTAATCTAGATAGTGTAGTACTGGTGAAAGGAGGAAAGCCATATAGATCAACAGAACAGAACTGAAAACCCAGAAACAACTAACTGCATCGTGGTTGGCTAATGTTCAGTAAGAAGGCTAAGACAACTGAATGAGGAAAGAAAGTCTTCCACTGAGGCTGCCTTGGCACAAAGATATCTACATGCAAGTGAATTAAGGGGAGATGGGCTGGAGTTGTGGCACAGTGGTATAGGACTTGCCCAGCATGCTTAAGGCCCTGTCTTCAATTCCAAAAAGAAGAGAGTAAAGATGGACTTTTGTCTTAGACTAAATCTCAAAACTGAGTAAGAACAGATCAAAAACTAAGAGCTAAAAATCCTCAAATTCTTAGAATTCAGTACATCTTGGCTTAGGCAAGATACGATACCAAAAATAGGCATCAATAACAAGAAATATATGTTTTGATTTCACCAGAATTTTAAAAATCTGTGCTTCTGGGGACCCCGTTAAGAAACTGAAAAAGACAATGCAAAGAATGACAGCAAAATTTTTGCCAGTTATATACGATCTGTCCCCAGAATATAGAAAGATGTCATCTATCTAAACAGTAAAATGTCAATTCAGTCAAAGGAGACAAGGGAAAAAGATGTCATTTCTTTAAAGATAAATTGCCAGTCCACACAAAAAGAGATGCTCAACTCCCCTAATCATTAGGGAGATGCAAATTGGCCACAATGGGATACCACTCCACACACATTAGGGGTGTTGCTATCAAACCCAAAAACCAAAACAGAAAACAAGGACTGGTGAAATGTAGAGACATCCTACCCTCATATATTGCTAGCAGGAATTTAAAATGGTACAGGTGCTTTGGAAAACAGTTTGATACTTCCTCAAAATGTTTTAAAAAAAGGACAGTTACCAGCCTGGCTTGGTGATGGACAGCTGTAATCCCAGCACACTGGGAGACTGAAGCAGGAGAATCACAAGTTCAAGCCCAGGCTGTGCAATTTAGCAAGACCATCTCTAAATAAAAATGATAGAGCCTAGTGTTTGAATGTTCAGAGCAGCATGACTCACAGTAGTCAAAAAGTGTTTATCGAATCAGGAATGAATAACCAAAATACTATATATCCATGTAATGTGAATGGAGTAGTGGAGTACTAATGCATTTAATGACATAAATGAATCTGAAATATTATGCTTTGGTACAAGCCAGACAAAAGGTCACATATTATGTAATCTCACTTACATGAAATCTCCAGAATATGCAAATCCCAGACAGGACATAGATAACTGATTTCTAGGGGATTGGTATAGAGGAATGAGGGAGTACCACTAACTCATTCTTGTTGGGGATACTAAAAATATTCCAAAATTCATTGTAGTTACAATTTTCCAACTCTGACTATATTAAAACGCAGTGAATTGTATACCTTACATGAGTATGTTCTCATACTGTATATGAATTATATTTTACTAAAATTTTATTAAACAGAACTTTATGGAAGGGTTCAAATTTTAAGTTGTCCAATTTAAATTCACTATTATTTGAAATCCTGTGTAATGTGGTCTTTACCATAATGAGTGTTAACCCTAAAACAACAGTGCCTCTACCTTTCCTATCAAAGCAAAGACACCTTGAAGATTCTTTTCCTGACATGCTTGGGACAAAAGATACTGGAATTATTTGCATATACTTTATTGGTTAAACATTCCTAGCCTGAAAGCCGAAACACGCCAAAATCTCTCAGGCAGTTTCAGATTTCAGATTTTCAGGTTGCAAATTAGTGATGCTCAATTTGTATTATCTGGCAATGATGCAAGCCAGACATGTGGATGCATTGTGGCCTTTTCACCACACAAGTAGTCTGTGTTCCTTTGGCTTCTAATTGAAGACTGCCTATCTGCTTGAGTCTGGACCCTCCAGGTACTCTTGACCTTGAAAATACATTGGGTAGGGCTAAATATAAGGACTAGAAGGAAGGCTTAATATACACAGTCTTAGAAAGACTGCTTTGAAAGCTAGGCCTGCTAGTGCACACTTGTAATCTCAACACTTTGGGAGGCCGAGGCAGGAGGCTTGTGAATTCAAACCCAATGTAGACAACTTAGCAAGACCCTGTCTCAAAAATTTTATAATGTAGCTCAGAATGGAGGCCCTGGAACACACACACACACATACACACACACACACACCTGCTTTGAAATCCAGCTTACTTGATTCCAATTCCCAAAAATTTGTTAGTATTAAAAAGACGTGGTTCTCACTGATTTAAAGAAATGTCAAGATAACCAAGTGATATTTGAACTTTTGTTCTAAAAGGATATATCACCTCATGTGGAAACAGTGCAGCTCAAACATTTTTTGCAGTTACCTTGTTAAGCTCTTCCCCATCTGACTGTTTAATGAAAGACCAAGAGGACAGAAAGTGTCCCTTCTTCTGCTACACTATTGGAGATAGGCTCATAAGAGGTTAGCTTGCAAGAAGCACTCTTTGCATTCTGATTTTGACTTCTTGGCTTTCTGCTTATATCCAAGCAAGATTTAATTTCCTTGAAGTTGAAGATAGTTTAAGGATTATTACTCACATGCTAAAATGTTGATGTATCTGTTTTTGTGCTTGTTATCTGGATGATTGGAATGTTCTGCAGTGATGTTCATATCAGCTGTACAGCGCTGGACTTCCTAGTGACAAAAACAAACCGCAAGACTTCAGACATGCTTTAGAAAGAAAGGAACTACAGGCAGGCACCATACTCCTCACATGGTGGTGGTAGTACCGATAAAAATAAACCCAGTATACTGCCTGTCACATAATAGCATTTACAACTATGCATAGCACACAATAACTCGATGATAATTACAACTGTCTTACTGGCCTGTGCATTTACTGTGCTATTTTTAATCACTATTTTAGGGATACTCCTGCTTATAAAAAAGGTTACTGTAGACCAATAGGCATTTCACAGTGGTACCCGTCTCATACACCTTGTGTTTACTGTGTCTCTTGATTCAGTCAAGAGGCCATGTTGAACTGTACCTACATAGGTCCATGTACATATGCTTTATGGTGTGCGTATGGTGAACAAAAGGGCTTAAGGTTGGTCACAGAATATGTCTTTTTCAGATATAAAATATTCATCAAAAACAAAAGTATTCATACATTTCCTAGCACTGAAGTTGCCATTTTTGCTCCAAAACCAAGCTTCAGATATGGTGATTGCCAGAAACATAAAAAGAAAATGGAGAAAATGAAGAAGCTATGATTTTTATTCTTTACTAACTCATCGACAAACTTTATTTCAGATATTCACCTAGGCACTAGGATACAAAAGAATGTCTCTTTTGAGTATTTAACAGTTTGCAAGAAAAAAGATAGTGTAGTGGGGATCAATAGAGATGAAGCCTTAAAAAAATGATGGCAGGAAAGTTGAAAATAAAGAGATGACAGTTCTACTGAGTCTTACATGATGAACAGGAATTTCTCACTAGTACAGTGTCCACCAGGATTTGCCATATGCATATAGGCCCAACATCCTCTTTTTATATCAAAGAGACTACAGTTTGACTCTGAAGACTCAGCCCTGAAATGATACCAATATATGGCCTAATTGTCATGTCTGGTTTAGGTATATGTGGCTCTGATAAATTATTTGTAAACTCTAATTTTATCTACGTGAACTTTCTTTAGAAAAATAGTAGTAGTGGTTCAATGTGGAATGACACATTGTAATAGAATGACATAGTTCTACTACCTGGGCCCTGGATATAAACATCTTCCATTAACCAAATACCATACAGTTAAGTCCCCAGCTTATGAATGAGTTCCATTCTGGGAGAATGTTCATTAGTCGGCTTTGTTCTTAAATCCAACAAAGTGACTCTTACACACCTTTGACACAGATATA
>RJWT010042666.1:0-12094 GCA_004365215.1 Cuniculus paca | reverse complement strand
TAATGTCCACAATTTTTATGGTCCAACATTTAACATGTGCAGAAGCGTTTGTATCCTCCATCTTAACTTTGAGTATGTGCTCTGTGACCTTGAGCAGGATATACTCAGGAATATTTCTGCCATCTTTTCTTCATGAACTATAACCTTAAACTAAGCATACACAGAGATGTACAAAACAAACAGTATGCTCAGCAATGTGCCTGCCCCTGAACTGCATTCCTATATGAACATGTATAGGATTTCTGGGGGGGAAAATTTTTGCACTTCCTTTGTTTAGGAAAAGCACCTTCCCTTTGCAGACAGTTTCAAAGATGTTCTTACTGTGCTGTCCTTACTGGCTGTGAATAAGAAAGTTTTCTCCATTCTTTTGTCTTCTGGTTGTGCTAATTAGCTTTGCACTGGCCAAAAGGGGACCCCATTGCCTCCAGTTAGAGAACTTCATTTCCTTGCCTTGCAGATGCAGATAACAATACACAATATAAATAGTAGTCACTGGAACTGGAGATGTAGCTTAGTGGTAGAGCCCTTCCCTTGCATGCAGGAAGTCCTGTGGTCAACCCCAAGCACTGGGGGAGAAAAGTTGGCATTCATTAGGCAATCATATAGTATTGTTTTTTCTTATTTCCAACCCATACGAGGTGACTGGTTTGTTCCCACTGCATTTATCTGTCTTACCAATTTAGCATATCTTTCCTGATTTCCTCTTCACAAGAAAGAAAGAACAGTGTTATCATACAAAGTGGCCTATTGTCAGATGACTGTGATTTCTTAGAGAGTCAGACATCTTTTATGACCTTAAGCTCTTGAACTTTTTCCAGGTGACTTGCTAAATGGAGTGGCCAAGTTAACAGGTTAACAATCAAAAGGACCAAAAGGCTGTTGGTGCCTTTCATAGTTTGTTTAACTACTTGCATTCAGAGAATACCATAACTGCAAAGGTCTTCAAATAATTAGCCCCAATCCTTCTTTATTCTATGTAGAACCAAAACTGCAAATGAGAAATGTGAACGAGAATGGGAAATATTGTTACATGATTGTAAAGGCACACACAGTGGCAATATTGGCAACATTTGATGCAATTATGATAAATTCTTTTCATTGAATATACACTTATTTAGAACTTTGATTGAATCAAAACAGGGAAACGAGTATTTTATTAGGTATGGGAAATTTGGGAGTTTTTCCTTCTCCTTCTCCTTATAGTAGGAGAGACTGAAATTCCATAAATGGGACTGAACATTTCCTAAATGGCTCCTCAGTCATAGAGGAGCCATGCATGGCTTGGACTGCTACCTGCCTACTGACATATTTCTATCTTCCCTTTGCTCAGAACTTCCAGTTGTAGAAGCCTGGGCCCCCAGCACCAGCACCAGCCTGTGCTCTGTATCCTGGAATTTATACCACGTGAAAGAAGGAATGCTCTTTCATCTTTTGTTTAAGGTGTTTATCACATGTCACCCATATCCTAATCTTGTATCTTATCTGAGAGCCCACATAATTCAAGTTCAGGAGACTCCAACTCTGAATATGCAATATGAATTGAGTTGAAAAAGTAAGCCAAATCAACCCAACCAAATAGCATATGACTACAACAGCTACAAAACAGCCCATCAAAGGTCTGTACTATGTGATAGGCATTAAGTTTTGAAATATGTCATTTTACCTTTTGAAGTAGGTATTGTCCTCACTTTGCTCAGAGAAGTAAATGAATAGTCCAGAGGTTACTTTAGACAACCTGCGGCAGAACCAAGATTCAGCTGTTGTTGTATTGTCATAACCCAAATCTCATTATCTTATCTTATTGTCAGCCATTGTAAAGAAATGAAGAATAAAAAGGCACTCAGGCATGGTCTTAAATCCACAGTCTTTCTATAAAGCTTTTAAGTGTCTGTCAGGTCCCCAATCATTGCTGGAATATGAGCAAGAATGGATGGAAATTAATTTTAATATTGATTTTGAATTAATGTGGAAGTTAATCTTTAAATCAGATCAGCCAAAGACCCCTAGTGCTTATCCAAGCAGCAAGTGAAAATTACAGGGAAATACATAATTCTGCACTATGCATGTCTTTTAGCAAATATTTTTCTTTTTGATTGTGGATTTTTGCAGGACAACAGATAATTGCTACTTTAGAATATTTCACCTGCTCCTAATTCCAGTTTTTCACTTGACTTCATATTGTCCTGATTGGAAGAGAATTCTTCATTCCTATGGCAACCAGCATTTTGTTCCCTGTCTCCTCCTTTTAAAAAATGCAGACAGATACCCTTTACTTCAAAATTGGAATAAGTAGTGGAAACAGGTGAATCTATTTTTAAAACCTATTTTCCTCCATAAATAGTCTTACCATCAAGTTAGCAGAAATATTCCTCACAACGTCACCTCCTCTTCCCATCAATTTTATTCTAAAATATAGTTGGCCCTCTGTAATCCATGGTTATGTAGCTGTGAATTCAACCAACCACAAATCAAAAATACTTGGGAAAAAATGCATCTGTACTGAATTTGTACAGTTTTATTTGTCATTATTCTCTAAATGGTACAGTATAACAACTATGAGACAGCACTTAAATTGTATTAGAGTGATGTAAAGTTATGCAAAAGGATGGGAGTAAGTTATATACAAATACTACATCATTTTTTTTAAAAAAGACTTGAAAATTTGTGGAGTTTTGTATCGGCAGCAAGTCCTGGAACCAGCATAAACCAGGAGACAACTGTATTTTTGTCATTGGGACAATTACCAGTTAGGCAGACATCTGAAATGCGTGTATGTGGGAGGGTGCCTAAGGCTGCCCAGGTAATGATCTATGTTTTCCTTTGGGATGCAGAGAAGTCCTTTAGGGTTGGCAGACCTCTTTACAGATTCTCTGAAACAGATCAGAGATGGCCGTGACAGACAGAGATGTATTACAAACATTTTTAAAAGAGCCAGCGAAAGCAAGGGGCATTTGTATAAATAGAATTAAATGTAACCTTTTAATGTCATCCGCTCTGTCAAAAAGCACTGCGGCCTCAAGAACTGGCATCTACAAGTATCAAAAGGCTAATAAGTGCTACCTGAGGTTGTAGCACCACAAAGCAGAATGGGGCCCAGCAGGTGGAATCTTAAATCACAGCTATACCTATAAACTCACTAAAGTAGCTCACAACCTTCTGAGATACCCTAGCGGCCCGTCACCCACCGCTCCTGTTAGTGCTCATCCAGTATCTAGGCATTGCTAGATATTTCCCTGTCTTCCTTGCCTGTTCACACTGATGCATGTTTTCCATAGCTCTGTCTTTTAGTTGCTGCATTAATGAGATAGTGATGAACCAGCAATTTACAAGGAGCCTGAGTTATTGCAATCAACTATCAGAAAGTTATGTGACTTATTAGAAGCTAGGTCCATATCTGAAATTGGGGTTAAAGAAACTTTCAATAGAGAATTGTTGATGAGGTCATATTTACAAAGCACCTGACATAGTGCCTGATTTATTTTTAAATTTATTATTTGTATTTCTCATATTTACTCAATAAATGTCTTATCATCATCATCATCATCATCATCATCATCATCATCATCCCAAAACCACTATTTTCCAACTGGAACCATAAGTTTATATGTGGTTGCTATAGTAGGAAACTATTATTAATTTGAGAGACGATTAAATTTTCATTAACCTCTTTAGATCTTAGCTCCTTTAAGTTTACCAATTTTACCATCTCAGTGTGCTGGAATTCAGGGCAGAAATAAAATATTAGTGATAAGATAAAACATACACTTGGACTAAGAAAGATCTTCTATTAAATTCTAATCCTGCTACTTGCCTGCTGGTGTCATTACTGTCAAATGGATAAGTCACTGACTTTCTGGCCATCAAACCTCCCCTGTAGATTTAGCATAACAGTTCTGTCTTTAAAGAATTAATTTATGAAACACACCAGATTAGGTGTGTGGCAGTGCCTGGCATAGTGCCTGACACGTCAATGTGAGTCCCTTTGCCTTCTTCCTACTGAGATCACAATCACCATGAACGGGCACCAAATATGATGCTGAAAAGACATTGGTTTTGGAGCCAGTTGGCTCATGATTGCTGCAAAACAATGCACCACAAAATGTAGCAGCTTAAGGTGATGATTGCATTTACTTTTCTCACACATCTGCGCTCCAAGCAGAGCTTGGCAAGAACAGTTCACTGATATTCAGTGAGTAGCTGTTAGCAGGGTAACATGGCTTCATTGGAGGCCAAAAGATTCACTTGCAGGGTGGTGCCCACATGCAAAGCTGGGACTGGCTGCTGACTGGGAGACTAACCTGGACCAGAGGCTGTGGGACTCAGGTTCTTCCTCCATGTGCCCCCACATGGCCTGCTTAGGTCCCTTACGAAGTAATGATGGGGCTTTGAGGACAAGCATTCCAAGACAACAAGGAAGACATACTAGATATATTTTTACAACTGAGCCTTGAAAGTCACATTATGTCACATATTTTGGACTCTCTTCATGGCTGTAGTTGCAAAGACCCACTCAGATCCTAGGGAGAAGGGACAGGCCTCATCACTCAATAGGAGAAATGCCAAGGTCAGATTTTAGGATTACAGCAGATGGGAAATATTGCTGCCATTGTATCTGAAAAACATAATCTTCCACAAAAGGCATTTTACTGAGCTATTAATACCCAGTAGACTTATAGATGGACCCACCTAGACATGGCATTGTTTGGTTACTCAAGTAAACCTTCAGTCCTTGGAAGACTGGAATGCATTAAGACTCCAGAGACAAACGGTTTGTATTCAAAGTCAACCCTACCACTTACTCATGCAATTTTGAGCAAATAATTTAGTTCCTTGGTTTCCATCCTTACACATAAAATAAGGACGACAATATTACTTCTCTCATACGGCTGTTACGAAGAAGTTTATGAGTACAAGCTTGCACATAATATGCAACTTATTTTTGCTTGTTATATTTGTTACTTCTTTAGATGGCAAGATAATTATCCTAGTTCTTGGTAAAATAGGGACAGCTTTTCCACAGAAAATCTGGAAAGTGATCAAAAGAATCAAGCCGGTACCATGGCATCTCTCCCATTTTGAACAGAGTAAAAGGATGTAAATGGTAGAGTCAGACAGACTCACTGTACATCCTGGCTGTACATCTTACCAGCTGTTTAGTCCGTATTCCATTACCATAATGAAATACTGGAGGCAGGGTAAGTTTTTAAATAAAAGAGCTTTATTCAGCTCACAGTTTTAGAGGCTCAAGGGCATCGTTTCAGCACTGGCTTAGTCCCAGTGCAGGCCACATGGTCAATGGCATCACAACAGCAGAACAGCATGGAGAAGGAAGAGATAATATCTCAAAATAAGAAAGCAAAGAGGCTAGGTGAGACCAGGCTCCAGTTTTTATAACAAACCTCTCACAAGACTACCCAGGGCACTCTGAAAAATATCTCATCCTTTCCAAGGGCAATTCTCCCAGTAACCTAAGGACTTCCCACTATGTTCTACTTCTTAAAGGTTTTATCCCATCTCCCAAAATCACCACTCTGGGAACCAAATTTCCAATACCTGAGTCCTTGAGGGACGAATCACATCCTAACTGTGGCACCAGCCCTGACTTCAGAGAAGTCACCCCATCTAGTTGAACTTCATAGATAGATAGATAGATAGACAGACAGATATGGCCAGCCATTGTTATGAGCACTGAATCAAATAATATGCCTGATTATGTACTACTGCTCAGATGAGAAATATATTGGCATAAAGAAAGGCATCAAAGTTTGCTAACAGAAATATAAGTCAGAAGTATATTCATGAAGGAGCATCTGGCTTAACAAGAATTTGCAGAGACAGAAAACTTGCAAATGTTTTGAAATCTTGACATCCTCAAGGTAAACTTTCTTAAAGTCCATTTGGAGTTGACCAAGTGGGATGGAATTTTTCGTGTGATTGTGTGTGCCCCTTGGTGGTAGAACCTCTCTACATCATAACGATGTGAGAAACCTTCACACAAGAGGGAAGACAATCAAACAAGAGCCAGAGAGACACACAGTAAAGCCAGAGTAGCTTTGAAAGGAGGTCTGGGAAGTTTGCAAGGCAAATCAAAGATGCAGGCAGAGGGGAAGAGCCTGTGTTGCACTACAAATAATTTGTCCAAACTTTCATGTGCCAATGCTGTAGTAGTATTGAAAGAAATGGATTCATTCTGGTATTCTACCTACTAATTAAAACTCACCTGATTAGAAATAAAGGAACAACTTGCACTGGGAAACCTGAGCTTTGAGAAATGAATGTGACAGCACTTGGAGCAGACAACAGAGGCAACAACAACCCCTTGATCATTAAGAAGCAAACACCTTCCCCATACACACTTCTCCAGCAGTCTTCAGCTCACGCTGTTGCATGGCAAAGTGTACCTTTGCAGGGAATGAACTGAAACTAAAGGAGCTCTAAAAGCAGCTGCTTTCCTTAGAGCAGTAAAAGCAAAGTAAGAAGTGTTTATTTCTCAGAAGTCTGATATGATTTCATTACCCGTGTTGCCTTTCTGGTGCTTTCTACCACATACATTGCAAGCATATGTTATCACAGTGCTGTTACATTTTGTCATGTATCTTCTGTGGACTATGCAATGAATCTGCCAATACAAGCCATTCCTTCTACTGATAAATTATTCCCAAGTTCTCAACAACTGAATTAGAAGCGACTTTTTGATTCAATGAATTTTTTCAGATGTGCTCTCATCCTACAGCATAATTAGTAGGTGAGAGAGTCACGACTGCTCACCTTTTCCAAGTCTTTATGGGAATTTGCAACCTACATAAAAGCATAAGACTTTAATGAGCACGTTGTCCCATCACCTTGCTTTAACACTTCTCACCATAGGCTTCTTCTCATTCTTCCTCCACAGCACACACACTCTCTTCTCCACTGGAGGGTCCTTAATGAACATTGTTGGTATTCCACCCAGACCCACTCAAATCCTTTGGCTATTGCTCTGTGTCCCTCTCCTGACTTCAATATGCTTTTATCTCCAAAGATCTGCACCTCTGAGTCCTGTCCTTGAGCTCTGGTGCTGCTTTGTTCCGGAAGACATGGGACCTTACATCTTTGGAAGTAATCTTTAGCTAGTGATGGGTGTGCATTGATGTGTGAGAGCCCAGCAGCCTGTGTAAGGACAAAGCAGTTCTGAGGAGTAACACAACTGCACAGTTGCCCTGGGGGTCTCAGAAGATGTTACCTTCAAGGGACTTTGCTGGAAACAACACCCCTTTTGATTTCTTTCTCTCCCTGGCCTGCTGTCCTACCCTCCCACCACTACCGGTTTCATGGAGCATTTTCAGAATTCATCCCTTGCACACAAATCCTCATCTTGGGCTCTGTGTCTGGGGACTTCCACCAAAACATGGCATATCATCAGGAAAATCCAAGTGTTGGATTTTACCATAATTTCTTTCAGTATATATTATTAATTCTTTTTTTCTTTTAGAATTACCACTATACTATTATTACATATAAAATTAACTACAGTTCCTAAATATATCTAACAGCATCTCAAAAATGCCTTTTCAGACTTGGATGTTTACAGATTAGAGTTCTTAAGGTCTTCACATGACATATGGTGAGTGTGTTTCTGTTGTAGGTTCAATCTGAAATGTTCCCCAAGTGCACATATGTTAAAGGTTGGGTCTCTGTCATGGTGCTGTCAAGAGTAGTTGAAAACTTTAATGGATGGGACCTGCTGGAAGGTCCTCAGTTCACTAGGGTAGGTTATTGTGGGACCTGGTCTGTTTCTCTCTCTCTTTCTCTCTCTCTCTTGCTTCCTGGCCATGAGGTGAACAGGTTTGCTGTGCCATGGGCTCCCACCATTAAAACCAACACAAGCCCAGTGCAACCAGTTATGGACTAAGCCTCCAAAATTGTGAGCCAAAATAAACCTTTTCTCCTTATAAATTGATTGCTTCTGGTGTTTGCTACAGTATTAGAAAGCTGGCCAACACACTTTCTTTCAAGAGCTCCTTTTCTCTCTTGACTGCCAAGTAGTTATTGAAAAAATCAGATTATTTGTTCTTGAGAGTTCCCCGTGTTACGATTTTAATCAATTGCATCTTTGTGGTTTGGTGTAATGTTCATCCTTTGCTGTAACTGAAAACTGTTGATTAGATTTAGAAGCACAATTAAATTCAGCTGTCTTTTTTTTTTAAGTTTCTCATAGTTGAGAATCTATATTTCTTATTGCCTTACATTAGGAGACCTATAATCCTAGTTCAGGTTTTGCCACACAAATCCATCAATTATGTAATAATTAAATACCCATATATCATTTCCACTCAAGCATCTATCTGGTGTGTTGCATATAAGCATAAAGATGTTGGTATACGCTGTGGATATAGCTCAACAGCACAGCAGCTTCCTGGCAAGCTCAAGGTCCTGAGTTCAATTCCCACTACCATAAATAAAACACATGCTAATATACTGTTCTGGCCTACAGAGAAAATCCACTGGAGCATAGCCTGTAGGGGAAATCTGGAGACTGACATGAGACAATTGACAAGGGCCACCTGTTTCTCAGGTCAACAAAGCACTAACAGAGAGAAATATATGTATGCAGATTAAATAAATGCACATATTAAAAAAACCTTAACAAATAAACATTATAAAACCAAAACTCCTTCATTTACTTGCTATTTAAAAGTATTGCCAAGTACCCTAGAAAAATTCAGATGATTGAAAATAAAAGCCATAGATTCAGCCTAATTTATGTTTGTCCCCAACCCACTGCCTACACATTCTTGAGATCCCAGTAGTCATGGATCAAGTATAAATAAAGGATTACTGGAAGTGGGATTAGCTGAACTGGCATAGGTGCAGATAGTGAAAGATGCCAAAGGAGATAAGAACATCTCATCTGGGCCCAGCTTCCTGGAGGGTAAGAAAGAAGATGGTAGAGGAAATACAGCAAAGAGAACAGTTTCCTACTGCAAGCACCAGATGGTACCACTGATCCAGAGCATCCAAACTAGGGAGAACTTGGTAGCAAGAAAAGAGTGTTGGTCTGAGCATATCAGAATGGGATATATTTGGTATTTGACAATTTGCACAACTCAGACAATTTTAAGCTGAGTTTTTGTTATTTTTTTCAGTTAGGGAGAGACTCTTGGGAAGGGTGTGTGTGTGTGTGTGTGCGTGTGTGTGTGTGTGTGTGTGTGTAAGAGAAGAGGGAGGGCCCTTTTCCAAGGAAGCAAATATTTCAGCAGCAATATAATTTAAATAGACCACAGCCAGAAAGCTAGTTTTACTTTTACAGCAAGTGGCTATCACTTACCTTTTGGCACAAGGACTCTATGCTCACCACAAAGAGAAGCAATGGCTTACTCAGTCTGCCTCATCTGGACCTCATAATTGAAAATATCTGCCCAGGCTCAGAGTTCAAGCTGTCTGGGTTATTTTTTGTTTGTTTGTTTTGTTTTAACTAATTCCTAAAATAATCCATTAACTTACAGTTTTATAAAGAAAACTTCAAGAAGTGAATCACATACTTACTAGGAATCAAAAAAGGAATCTTATATTCATAAAATTACAAATAATACATTGATATACCCTCAGCATATAGTGGTCTGAAGGAAAAAATCTTTGTGCAATGATTCACTACACAGTTCCTGGAGCTAGACGGCTTGGGTTCAGTTTTCAGTTTTATTATTTAGATATATAACCGGTAAAAGGAGCAGGAGAAGGGAAATGGAGCATATCACCCTTTTGGTTTCCACGTAGGTTAGGAGCAGACCAATGAGGCGGATGAATTTGCAGTGTTAAGTTACACCTGTCCCTGTGTAAATGCCTATGTGTCTAATTCATGTGCATGAATCCAGCTGCAGGTCTCCTAGCCATCCTCTCACTCTGTATTAGGAGATAGTTTTCAAAATTGAGTTATAACTTCAGGAAAGTTCACTAATAAAATTTTTGATAAGGTTTACAAATCTTAAGTGCAGAGCTTGATGGATTTTTAAAAATAGTGTACTTTTATGGAACCACCAAGCAAGGACATGGAATATGTCTATTTATAGGTATAGGATTTTTCATACTTCCATCCTGAACAGCATCCTTCCCCCCAACAAAGTGACTATTCTAATTTCTATCATCATAGTTTTGTCTGTATTTGGGATTTGGAAATGGAATCAAGCACCATATAATCTTTTGTGTCTGACTTGTTTCATTGAACATTATATCTATGAGATTAATCTATAGTATTCAATCAGTTTATTTTTTTCATTTCTGAGTATAATTGCATTAAAACAATATAAAATTTTTTTGATATCCATTTGGGTTGTTCTCATTTTTGACCAATTAAAAATAAAGCTGCTCTGATCATTCTTGCACATGTCATTTGATGAATATAAGTATTAGTTTCTGTTGAGCAGGATTGCTGGGTCAAAGGTAGAGAAGTGTTCAGTTTTGGTAAGTGCCAAAACAACAATTACTTAAGTAGATATTCCAACCTTAAAGTAGTTGTCCCATTAGTATTAGCTATAATCAGTTAATTTTTGATGTTAGCCTTTCTGGTAGGTGTGTGACAGTATTCCACTGTGGCTTTCATTTCCTTATTTTGTTCTCTGTCTCTCTCTCTCCTTTGTAATAAATTGTAATACATACCATATATATATACATATATATATATATGGCATTTGTACACTCCATTTTGTGAAATATGTTCAAGTTTTTTTACTCATTATTAAAGTCAATGTTTTTATCATTGATTTATAAGAGTTTAAAAAATGTATTATGAAAATGAGTCTTTTGTTGGATTTATGTACTCTGAATATCTCCTGGGGATTGCTTTTTAACTTCACTAAGTGTCTTTTAATAAGTTTTAATGAAGTCTAGTTGATTAATATTTGATTTCATTATTAATGCATTCTGTGCCCCATTTAAAAAACTTTTACCTATTACAATATCATGAAAATATTTTTGTCTGTTCATTTCCAAAGTTTGATAGCTTTAGGTTACAATCTATGCTCTATGTCAAGATAAATTTTTCTGTATGTTGAAACACAGGGATCAAAGTACACTTTTTAATTATAGATTTTCAATTAACACAGCACAGATTATTGAAAAGTTCATGTCCCTTACCAAGTTCAGTATTGTGAGTCATTTATTTCCAAAAAAATTTATTTAGTTTTGTTTTCTATTTCTATTATTTCTGTTAATCGTGGACAGATTTTGAATTTTATAAGGTATTGCTCCTATATCTATTGGAATAATTATGATTTTTCTTTTCTGTTCAACTCTAATGAAGTATATGTACTGGTATTTAAATATTAAAACAGCCTTACTATGATACCAGGAAAACTAAACTATTTTTTTCTGTGCTCATATTGAACACTGCTTTGACCAGCTGTGTGGGGCTTTTTCCCAGATGATCAATTTTCCAAACCCAGATGGGTGTCTTGCAATTCAACTCCATCCTGACCTTGACCAGTTAGCTGAGAATCCAGAGTTTAAGACCACAGTCCCACAAGACAGTCCCTTACTTTAAATGTCGACAGAAAATCCTAGGTTCCCAAGTTATCCACAAATTTTGTCTACATTAACTACAAATCACAAGTTCCCACCAACCCCTTCTCTGGTTTGATAATTTGCTAGAGCAGTTTACAGAACCCAAGAAAACAGTTCACTTACTATGTGCCAATTTATTAGAAAGAATATTTTAAAGGATATAATTGAACATCCAGATGAGGACATACATGTGGTGAGGCCTCCTGGGTCCTGGGGAGAAGCTTCTGTCTCTGAGATGTTGAGGTGCACTCCCTCCCAGCCCATCAGTGTGTTCCCCAACAGGTAGCTCTCCAAACCTCAGAGTTAATAATTTTTATAACAGCTTCAATATGTAGGCACCTCCATTATTAACTCAGTCTCCACCATCTCTCTCCTTCTCGATAGGGAGTGATGTTAAAAGTTCCAATTTTCTAACCATGGCTCGGTCTTTTCAATGAACAGCACCCTCACAGGATCCCACCAGGAATTGTTTCACTAAAACAAAAGACATTATCATCCAGAAAATCCCAAGGTATGAGGATCTCTGTGTCAGAAACTGGAATCAAAGACCAAATATTAG
>RJWT010042665.1:0-12076 GCA_004365215.1 Cuniculus paca | reverse complement strand
TGGAGGAAGAAAGGGTGCATCTTAAAGGAGGGAAGAGCTTGCAGATGGCCACAGGGCCAGGAGGAAGCCCACCTTGGTGTCCAGAGCATAGGGCCCCTTGCAGGGGTGGAAAATAGACTGAGAGGAGAAGAGGACAGGGGACTGTGAGGCCAGAGGCAACTCCAGGGCTCTGCTAAGATAACCCATCCTCTGCAGACAGTGGAGCCATGGGATACAGTATTTGAAGCAGAGATGTATCACAACAGACTTCCACTGACACAGAGGAGCATCCTTCCAGCAGCCGCATGGGGGGTGGATGGGGACCACAGGACAGGACTCGGAAACCAAGCCAGGACCACTGGAGGCCGGGCTTGGCGCTCAGCAGTAGGAATGGAGAGGAGAAAGTAGAATGATGTGAAGAAGGCAGATGTTATCGGTCAGCTCTATGCAGGAAGCTCATGGCAATAAGAGGAGAGCAGTCCCAGGCTCTGCTGGGCTATGTGATCGGCCACGGCATGGAAACCTGGGAGTGACAGAGGGACCCACTGCAGGACACAGGCGGTATGGGGCTCAACCAGGCATCCGGGTAGCTGTGGCGGGTGGCAGTGGGCCCTTCACTCAGTCACCAGGACTTCAGCTCATGGTCATGAGAATCACTGGAGAGAGGCAGATCCTGCAGCTTGTGCGATGTCAGGGTCCTCTGTGGAAACAAACGTGCAATCTGAAAGGAAAGTTACAACCTCCCCTGTGAAGATGTTAGTGGAACTTAAAACCAAAGACCGTAGCCTTGAAGTCCCTGTACTGGAGGGCAAGGTGTGCATTTCTTCCTCTCACACCCAGCATCGTCACCACCACGAAAGGCCAGGATCGGTTCTGTGGAGGACCGGGAGGCTCTGAGGTCAGCATCCAAGGCCTGGCTCGGAGCTGGGACTCTGGGGAGAAGCTCACTCGTGGTAATGGAGGCCAGCACCTGTCTTCAGGGCCACCAGGCCAGCGGTGGTAACTGCTGCTGTCTGTCAGAAATCCATAACCCCTGTGGCAGGAGGATCACTGGGAGTTCAAGACCAGCCTCAACCACATAGCAAGCCCTTGTCTCAAAGCAACAAGAAATCCATAAACCACTGCTGGGATGGCTGGACGCCTCCTTCAGGCCCAGTCTACCCCACCTCTGAGCCTGCGGCCGAGCTTGTAGAAAGCCTTGCAAGGGTGCTGCTGAGCAGCTGCCAGCAAGGATCACCCCTCCCCCACACTCAGATTCTGCAGGTGTGACCACAGTGTCCCTGCCCACCAAGTGCTGGGGATGCCCCAAGCACAGAATGCCCTCCAGGGGGCGCCATTTCCCCCTGGCCCTGGGACCAGGCACAGCTCTGGCACCAAGAGCTTCCAAGGGTACTCAGGGGAGGAGTGGCACCCAGTTCTGAGCACCTGGAGGCATCTGTAGCAACAGCTGCGTATCCATCCAGGGCAGCTGTTTCCACCCAATAGCAGCCAGAGGGCCTCCCTGGATGACACTCTGACCCAGTTAGGGGGCCTCAGCAGTGAGTGCCAACAGGCATGTGGAGGCAGTGTCAGAGCTGAGCCTCTTCTCTCCCTTGGAAAGGCCTCAAGGCATCCTCTGGCTGCATAGCAATCTATTAGCACAGCCGTGGTAAGAATCCATGCAGACATTTCCATGTGGCTCAGCAGAGCCACCCTGCAAAAGACCCCTGAGTGGGGAGGCTGGTGCTGCCCAAAACGGGCAGGATGTCTCTTGGTCTGTCCTCCAGTTGGGATGGAGCTTGCCATTCCCGTTCCAGGGTCCACCCTAGGTGACCCAGGCTACACTCTGAAGCTTGTTGGCTGTGGGAGCATGCGGTATAGCACAGCTTACCTCCCAGGTAGAGAGCAAGAGGCACGCCTTGCACTCCCTCTCGATCATCCCCGTCTCCGCTACTTGAACCACTAAACCAAAGGCTCCTGGTCTTCCCAAAGCAGTCCCCAGGCAAGCTGAGCTGCACTGTGCTTAAAGAATTCACAAAACAAACAAAACAAAACCCACCAACCCTTTTGCCCTCAGGGACAGTGTTATGTCAAGAATAACTAAATGTGTGAGGCTGGCTTTCGACTTTTTGAGTGTGTTCAAAAGAGTTTAGAATGATTGAACTTCTGAAGCTCAACTTCCATTATATTTTGGGATGACACGTGCAGAAGAATCATCCCTGAAGAGCACTTGAAACACAGAAAACGACGCTAAATACAACAAAACTGAAATCTGTGATACGTGTTTGGAGGTTTTATTCAGCTCTGATAAATCTTTGTTAAGTGGTTGTCTAGTTGATCTATCTGTTTGTGGTAGTCACACATTGAGGTGTCCCACTGTAATTGTATGTACATTTGTTGGTCTTTTACGTCCATTTGTAGTTGTTTTATGAAGTTGTTCGGTGCATGTATGTTGATAATTGCTATCTTTTACTGTTGGATTTTTCCCTTAACCAATATTTAGTGACCTTCTTTACCTCTTTTGATCAGATTTGGTTTGAAGCGCACTTTGTTTGAATATAGGATTGCTACACCTGCTTTTTTTGGTAGAGGGGTTCCTGTTGCACGAGATTTTATTTTCCATCCTTTGAATTTAAGTCTGAGTTTTTTGGATTAAAGTGTGTTTTGTATACAGCATATCATTGGATTTTCTTTCTTGATTCACTTTCCAGTCTGTGTATTTTGATTGGGGAATTGAGGCTATTCACACTGAGTCATTAGTCATAGGTATTGATTTACTTCTGTCATTGAATTACTTTCCTGTCGTGGATTTCTTGTATTTCCTTTCTACTTAACTGCTCATCCTGTCTGGTGTATTCGTTCTGTTAGACCTTTTGTCATTGTTAGCTTCTTTGACTCTCTAGGATATCCTCAAGAATATTTTGGAGTGCTGGTTTAGTGATCATGAATTTCTTTGGGTGTTCTTAATTATGAAAATATTTTATTTCTCCATCAATTTTGAAAAAATAATTTTGCAGAATATATCAGTCTGAGTAGGAAATTGTTTTCTTTTAGCATTTGAAACACTTCGCACAAGCTTTCCTGGTCTTTAAGGTTTGTGTTGAGAAGTCTGCTGTAATTCTAATGGGATTGCCTCTCTAATGATTTGTTGCCTTTCTCTAACTGTGTTTAACATTTTATTAGTGTGTTGTACTTCTGGGACTTTGACTACATGTGTCATGGAGAGGTTCGTTCCTGGTCATGGCTATTTGGGCTTCTATATGCCTCAGTTACCTATATGTTAAATTCTTTTACTTGGAAAGTTTTCTATTATTTCAGTAAAGCTTTTTATGCCATTTGTGCTGTCTTATGATGTTTCATTAGTTCCACTTAATCTTAGAGTAGTCTTCTTTGCATCATCTAGGATCTAATGGATACATTCGTCATGCTCTCCTGTTGTTTTTAAGGAATCTCTCATTAGACCAGCAACAGCCCTGTCTTCTAGTTCTGACACGCTGCCCTCACATTGATCACATCTGCTCCCCTAACTTTCAACAGAATATTCAATCTCCTGAATTCTATGTGGAGCCTTTCTATACTGTTCATTCATGTTTTGATCATTTTGTTTAGCTCTGCTAGCTTTTTATTAGTGTCTTAATAGACTTGCTGATCATTTTGTTTATATGGCCCAATATCTGTTTACTTTCATTTTCAAATGCCTTACAGACCTGTTTTGTTATCTCCACAGTTACCATTTCAAACACTTCCAGTGCATGACTGGGGAAGTTGGGAGTTTAGGGAGGTTAATTTATGTTTTGTTTTGCTTTGCTTTGCTTTGCTTTTCATGCTTCTGTGTTTGTTTGTTTGGTTGGTTGGTTTTTTGAGGCTTCAGGTTGATCATAGAGGAAAGCTTTATTTCTAATATGGAGACCTCTTTAGTTAATGTCTACTTTTCAATGCTATCCTCTGGGTATGGCTATTGGCCTTTTGTCTCTGTCCCAGGATCCAATCACCTCTGTTTGCTTGGACTAAGAGGTTGCAGCATATTTGGCCCAGTACCCAGTTGTCCAGGAATGGACCACAGTATTATTAATAACCACATTCAGATATTGGCATTCCAAGAAAACCAATTAATAGCTAAGGTGTATAACCTTGGATATAGTAATAAAATCAACATCAATGGTCACATCAAACACAAACTGAGCATTGACAAACCCTAAGGTGCAATAATGCACCACCCTTAACCACAGAGAAGTCATCTATATTTATAGTATAAACAGTAAAACAAATCAAATATTGACCTACAGTAAATATCTACTAAATGGAGCAAATTTACCTCTACAACTTTACCTCTAATAGCATAAACCAATAGCAAAAGCATAATAGCTATCTAAAGATTCATAATGCTTAGTAGTTATACTAGTAAAGGTAAAGAAAAAAGGAAAAGTTGAAAAATTAATCAGTAAGATATGAGAATGAAGAGAGAAAAGCGAGATGAGGGTCCTATTGAGGAGGAAAAGGAGATTAATAGTGTTAGAGGACAGTCACAGGAAAGAATGAAGAAAAAATAGAAAAGATAAGCAAAGAACAAAAGCAGGTAATAAAAGAAGAAAGAGAAAAAAGTGGAAAGGGTAAAAGAAAAAATGAAAAAGAAAAACTCAAAAGGGAAGGAACCAAACTCCCCAAAAACCCAACGAAAGATAAAAATATTAAAAAGTAGAAAAATCAAAAAAAGATTGAGTCTAAGGAAAAAAGTTTTGTGTTTTTGAATGAGTGGTTTCTTTCCAAGATCTATTGTCTTGGGAACCAGCTAGTCCTGATTTTATCCAGGTAGCTTTAGGGTCTAGGAGTTTTGAGACGTTTGTCCATTCACCCCAGACTGTGGTAACTGTCCAAGCCGAGATATGTCCTAGCTCCCGTTGGTAGGTGGGGAATGCAGTCAGCCCTCTGGTCTTTGCTAGATGCAGGCTGTGGGGTGGGGTTCAAGTGGACTCTTGGACTTAATGTCAACAGTCATGGGGTCTGGTTGCTCCCTTCTCTTCCCAGGCATTGTCCTCATCCTGAATCAGGTTGGTTAGTTAGTTCTTGCTTCTGCTGACCCATACCAAGGAGAAGCAAAATGTAGAGCTCATTTGGGGGAGGGTCACCACATGTCCAGTGCAGGCCTGCTTGCTTGAGTAGCAGAGGGACGGACACCGTGCATCTGGTATGGACCTGCTTGCTCACACTGGGCTGCAGAGATGTTTATAAGTTGTCAAGTAAACCTCACTGGCTCTCAGGAAATCCCTTTCTTTCCACTCTTCACCCAGTGGTGTTTTCCCTCTCACATCTCCGCCACTGAACAATTGGCATGCACACCTGCCACACGACACTGGGAAGCATCCCTTTTGATTACTGTAGCTCTCCTGTTTCCCATGAATCGTGCTGAAAGTCTGTGCACAGCACACGGTGGTGTCAGAGGACAGGCGCCTATCGTGTCTACATATCTGTTTTGGTTTGGCAACTGGGAGAGAAGTCTGAGGAGTCATGATAACAAAATAAATCAATCTGTCTTGTAGCTCCCTAGGGCCTTTGCACTGAGCTACATCCCCAAACCCTTTTTTATTTTATATTTTGACACAGGGTCTTACCAAGACCCTAAATTGCCCAGGCTGGGCTCAAACTTGTGATCCTCCTGCCTCAGTTTTCCAGAGCGCTGGGGTTTCAGGAGTGTGCTACCGCACTCAGCTTGTTTTACTCTATTTTTGTGCTACTTACTGAATTCTACTTCATGCGGATGATTGTATGTGTGTGGAAATAAGTTCTGCCAAGGTGAGGAGCTCGATATTTTGCAAGTTGGGAGTCCTGCTACCTTCAGGGAATAATGAAATACACTGGTGCCCCTATTCACAAACTTAATTCTTTGCATGATTCCGTTTGCAAACCGAATTAGATGACAACCAAATTAAATTCCCCCTTAAGATCAACATCGCACCTAACCATTGAATATGATTCAGTTCTTGTCCAATTTGGTTTGTGACCAGAAGCATGGAAAGAATTAAGTTCATGAAGCGAGGTACACTGTAATGTCCAATTGGCATTTGGGCACTTGAGGTAAACCTTGAACTACCTCTCAGTTTGCAACTACAGTGAAGTACAGAGTTTTGCCATCACAAACAGAAAAATCACCAGTAGCAATGGCCTCGACTGTCCCATGACATTCACTAAGATGTGCTGATACAAGCAGCGTATTTCCTCTTTCTTTACTGAAAACATTTGAATGAACAGTAAATAACATGTATTGAAGAGGCTGTTTATTAACTCTCACAGAATGATCATCCCATGGACAGAGCTAAATAAGTCTGTCTTAGTGGGGCTTCCTTTCGAGAGGAAGATGCCCCCCACAGCTGTGAGGTCAAAACTTGAGGAAGTGTGACAGCTCTGATCCCAGTCGGCAGCTTCTTGGTGGCACCTTTCCCAAAGATGTCACTCCCATACTGAGGACTCAGCTCACTGACAGTAGCAATACTTTCTGTTCTCTGCCTGACCCCTGTCTTTTGCATTCCTCAGACCTGTGGGCAGACTGGCCATCTGATCCCTGGTGCTATGTGTAGCAGAGGCTGGAAGCATCAGAGAGCAAAGAGTGTGAAGCCAGTGATTCATAGGAACCTCGCAGAAGGAGCTCATAAATCAGCTGCAGAGCTCAGCCCTCTTAGCAGCCCACAATGAATGAGAGCTCTCCATCGGGAACGAACGGCGACTTCTCCTTGTTCTGTATTCAGCAGACAGCATTCACTTATTTATTTGATGTGCAATTAGGGGGGCTTTTATGTACACTTAGATGCACAATTAGCAGCACTATGGGGTCCCTGCTGAGGCATTAGGAGAAGGAACCAGAGTAATTGGCCTGCCCCCTGTTCCTGAGCAGCCCTGTGGCTTCCTGTGATTCCTAGGAGCATTTCAGAAGAGGGGCTTTGGCTCTGGGAATTGATGCATTGCTGTCACCTCCCCAGATTAGTAAAGATTTTTGAACTGTATAAGACGATGAGACAGGAAGGAAAAATAATATTTACAGGAAACATTCCATTAACTATGAGCTGACTCCCAGCGGCATGGCCCTGCTAAATTATTCAGCACGATAAGAACTCTGCTCACTGCTGACTTAGTGTGCAGCTTCATTTTGGGTAAGTTTGACTCATAGGCTGGTTGCTGAGCCCTCTGGCCTGGCTGGGGCTGGCCGGCTGCCTCCTCATTCCAGCCTCTGCGTTCCCCTTGGAAACCACACCCTGTGCACTCCAGGGAGAGAAAGTCTACTCGGTCTGTTTAGCATTCTTCACATTTTGCAGCATGGCTCATTCACAGTGTGGAATCAAAGGGCTGCCTCGCTTTGCCTCTTTACCATCCTTCAGATCCCAGGGCAGCCTGAGTGGCCCTGGGAGGGTTTGGTACCGTGGGCGAGAGGTCCTGACCCTGGGTCATCACAGGGGCGGCCCAAGGCTGAGGACCAGGACTGTGGGAAAGGAGTGAGCAATGCAGTTACCAGAATCTGCTATTTGAAAATAACTCTCCAATAAAGACAGGACAAGGGCAGTAGTGGTCGAAGAAAATTGAGATCTTATTCTGATGTGAAGAATTTTCTTTGAGGGACACATAATGTGTGTGGATTCTCATGAGGTGCGGTGTGATGCTTTGATCTGTGTGTGCATCGAACGGTGGCGAGATCTCATTAGGGAAGCGTCAGTGTTAGACACGGCCCTTCAGACCACCAATATCAGACATGGCAGTGCCATCTCTGCAGGCAAAAAGGCCCCAGTCTCTCTTTCCACAGAAGGATCCTAGTCAGCTAAAGATGCTGAGCTGGTGTCAGAACTCCAGTGCAAGGGGCGGGATATGAAGTCCTCCACAATATGGTGCCCCCGTGTGAGGCTGCAGCAGGAATCTGAGTCATCCGCAGGTGTCAGTTGAGAGTTGACTTGCATTTACCTCCTGCGGTGACTCACAGAAGCCAGATTGGGCAGGGAGCCAGAGCTGGCATCTCTGCGGGGCCCCATGTACTGCACAGCCTCAGCTGGGGACGAGGGCCAACACCCAACCTTCCCAGTCCCACTTCTCTTCTCCCAGTGCCTTGGAGCAGACTCCCATCCTGCCCCCCACATGGGATGCACCCCTCAGAGCCATTGGTCTCGAGGCTGGGGGCCACAACTCATGCCCCAATACCAACCAGTCATCGGCTCCAAGCGACCCCACAGACAGGGCCTTGACCGAGGGTCGATGGCGCTCTACAGCTCAGAGGAATCCTGGGAAAGGAAACAAATGCTTGGATCCTGAGGGGAGAGGCTGCTCAGTTCAACACTGTCTCTGACAGCACAGTTCTCACAGTGTGGTCCCTGGATCGGCAGCAGTCGCCTCTCTGGGGGCAGTGAGGTCCTCACCTAGACTGAAGACAGAAACGCTGGCGGGTCTGCCTCCTCAGGCCCTCCAGGTGACTTGCACACACCATGAAGTTAAAGGGACACTGCTCTACAGCCAGGCCCTTGACAAGGGCCTGCCTCTGCGACTCTGCCTTGTGTTTGTTAGACAGGTGTTTTAGTCTGTTCCAATCAAACACCTTCCTACAACAGTTGCACCTTTTTAAAGAAGGTGTTTTATAAAGATCCAAAGTAAATCTCCACAAAAGAAGAATTTGAGCGCTGTTAACTCCCTTCCAGTGTATTCGAAAAACTCACGATGATTTATTTTACCTCTCTCTGCCCCTCTTTTCTGTAGCTGTTAAATGGAGACTGTAAGATGCAGGGTGGACGTAGCCTAATTTTCCCCATCTTGAATAAGTTTACTTCTCAAAGAGTGTCTGGTTCCCCGAGATAAAAGCACTATAGCGCTTGACATGGAAAATATCATTAGTCTCTTTCATACTGAACAAGAGAGGCGGGCTCACCTCGAAGAGCAAACAACATCTCTTTGTTAAAAGGATTAATTTTTTTCTTGGTTACTAGATCTGGGAACCCAGGGTCCCTCAGTTCCCACAGGTTCCTGCGGAGGCCATTCTGAGCCCACGCTTGAAGGCCAGTGTGTATTCCTGTTGTATTCTTGCTGCAGCTCATGCTGGCGTCACACTGTCACCTTTGAGAAAGGTCGATCTGTCTGTGAGCAGGAAAAAATAGCATCATCTCATGTGCACAGATAATTCTTAGAGAGACGCTATCATGTGAGATGATTTCCATGCAAAGGAACAGAAAGAGAGGAATGCAATTGTCCCCTGACAAGAGCCGCTCCACGTCACTCCCAGATGTCATGTTAGAGGACACCTCGGGGAGGAGGCACATGCAAGCTCTGAAGAGCCTCTGGGATCAGTCCCTGGGCCTGAACCCTCTTGGGGAGCTCTGCACCTGCCTCAGCTCATGCGCCCTGTCACGCTTGTGCTCACCGGATGTCTGGGCTGCTAGTGAAGACAGTTTTAGCGCCCCTGCTACAAGATGAGGCTCGTCCCTGGGATTCAGTTTCCTCCCTGAGAAGGTGGCTGGTCAAACTGATCAGGACTCTTACAATCAAATGAGCTTTGGAACTAGAAACAGGAAGAGGAGCTCATTTTCGTGCCAGAGGGGAGTCGTAAATGAAAGAAATGCAGTATTTTCCCCCAGAAAAAAAAATAGCAGAAAAGAAAAATGTGAGTTTCTCTGTAGCTAAGCTGTGTCTGTCTTTGACTACTCGGACTGTTCTCTCATTGAGCCGAAGCCCAAGCTAGATCTAAATAGATTACCTGAAGCTGTATCCCTCCCTCAATACCTGCATCCTTTCTGGCCTGTTGTCCCCCAGGACTTACCCAGTTCCCACACAGTTGCTTGGTTCCTTAGATCATCAGTCCTCACTATTCTGAACAGCACATGCACCAGCAGCACCGAGAAGGGCTATATAAATAGCTATGTTGGCAGTGTGGACAGTAGGAGGTCAAGCACGACGCTGGATGTCTGTAACATGCAAACATACACCCAGCCAGACACCCAGCAACTCCCTCGAGATCGGCAGGCTCCTAACATCTCTGCAGAGGCAGAGTCCCACAGCTCTAGGAACCCCGTCGACCTCGGATGCAAGGAAATTAAAACCAAATGCTCCCATCAGATCACAGAGCCCTACAGAAGAGCATCCAGTAGCCTCAGTCTCCAGAGGAACCACAAACCAGTAGTGACCTATGAACAGATTTGGTTTTTCTGGCTTGAAAACCAAAGCCTCTGCGATGTAAAACAAGAACATTGACCACATGGGACTCAAAGGCAAACCCCTTTTATCTCACTCTCGTCCTCCAAATATGTTCTTTCCTGTCCCTTGATACAACCACAGGCCATCTTGTGGCTTTTTTGATCACTCGTGTATAATACAAAGGCACACAATCACTTTAAATAGCAAAATAAGCTTCTGTTAAGAAATTAGAATGTAAGGGCTGGGGATCTAGCTCAGCGGTCTAAGCGCCTGCCTGGCAAGTGCAAGGTCGTGAGTTCAATCCCCAGTGCCGCAAAAAAAAAAAAAAAAGAAAGAAATTAGAATGTTCAGTGTTTTGTAACAGTGTTCAGCAGCCTTCCAGCGCTATAACAAAATACCTGAGATAATCAATTTTGAAGAGGAAAATTCCTTTTGGCTTACAGTTTCGGAGTTCTAGTCCGTGGTTGGTTGGCCCTGTTGCTTTGGTGTGGCAAGGTAGCTCAATGTGGCAGGCGCAAAGCTGCTCATCTCATTACCAGGAAACCAAAGAAAAGAAAAGGAAGGGGCTGGGGTCTCAAGTTGCCCTAAAGGGCCTGTCCCCAGTGACCTAGAAACTTCCCAGTGCGCCCTACCTATTAAAGGTTCCATGACCTCCCAATAGACCCAGCCTAGGGACCAAGTCTTTAACGTGTCAGCCTTTTGGGGACACTTAAGATCCAAACTAGCTGGGCATGGCAGCACACACCTGTAATCTTAGCACTCTGAGAGGCTGAGGCAAGAGGGTTACAAGTTCAAGCCCAGCTTGGGTGATTTAATGGCATTAATTAATGAGACCTTTCTCAAAATAAAAAGTAAAAGTGAGTGTCCTTCAGTGTAAAAGCCCTAGATTTATTCTCCAGTGCTGCAAAGAAATAAAAAGTCCCAAACCACAGTGGCTCCCCCAGCCAGCTCCATCTCTCTTCCAGCTCTCCTGACCTCAGGGTTATCGACCAGGCTCTGCAGGTGGCCTTGATGAGCCCTGTCTTCCTGAGTTTGAGGGTCAGTCAGCAGTTGCCCCTCGTCCAGTGGGTAGTGGAGAACTCACAGCACACTTCCCTCAAGGACTTTTCTAAAAGTGCTCCCTTAGTTTTCACCTTTCTGAACATGCAATACACTGACTATGGGTGAAGTTTCAGAGTCATCTAACCAAAAGATTTTTAGAATCATAATAAAATTCACGTAACATAAAATACACCATCGTTTTCGGTGTGCAGTTCAGTAGTGCCGAGGGTGCTCACAGTGTTGTGCAGCAATCTCCAGAACGCTTTTCATTGTGCAAAACTGAAATTGTACCATGACACAATTCCCCGTTTCTGCTTCCCCAGCCTCTGGCTACCACCATTCTCCTCTCTGCTTGGTTTGGCCATTCTAGAAATGCACGATAAGTGAAATCAAAGTAGTTGTTTTTCCGGTGACAAATCAGGTTTTAATATCCAAAGCAGGATGGTGTCGCAAGTGAAAAGGGATCGATTTATTATGCTATGAGGTCTGACAAACCCGAGCTGTTGCAGACAAAGACGCACATTGGCCTCTGTAAACAGCAAGGTGATCTTGCCCCTGCTTTCTGCCTCTGCTACTGCATGCTCTGCTCACCACTCTACGGTGGCGTTGCTCATCCTGAGGTCTCAACGGCGACTTTCATCTTCCTCTCCTTGGTTCTGTTGACATAACAGCAAAGTAACCCACAGACAGTGTAATCCATGACAAGTCTGCTTGGGATCAGTGTCGGGGGAGATTCCCAAGAGCCCTGCCTGGTGAAATGGTAGACTGCCCTCCCTCCTGATTCTTTTTCTCTGGCATTTCTGGCGAGTGTTCTTGGGGGGCTGCGTGGGGGGTTAGACAGCTCTCTGCCAGGCCTCTGACCATTCTGGAAGGCACATGCTAGCTTCTAACCAGCCCAGGGGTCCGTGCGCCCCCAAGTGCGCTT
>RJWT010042664.1:0-12097 GCA_004365215.1 Cuniculus paca | reverse complement strand
TCTAGGACTCTTATTACAATGATAAAAAACAGTAGCAAGAGAGGACATTCTTGCCTTGTGTTTGATTTTAGGAGGAAATGTGCATTTTTTATCATTAATTGTAAAAACTGTAGAGCTTTTGTAGATGTCATTTATCAAGTTGAGAAGTTTCTCTTTTTTCCTGTTTTGCTGAGATTTTGCATCACAACTTCATGGTGGATTTTGTCAAATTCTATTTCTGCATGTATTGATGTGATTGAGACATTTTTCTTATCTTGCTGATATGATGAAACGTATATAATTATGTATATACTTCTATCTGCCTTTCTATACTTCTAATGCCGTTCATGGCTTTGATATTAAGGTAGTGCTGTCCTCATTAATTGAGTTTGAAAGTATTCTTCTGGGTCCAGTCTTTTGGAAGAGATGGTAGAAAATTTGCCTGATTTACTTCAAATTTGATTTAGAATTTGCCAGCGAACTGATTTGGGTTCATTGCTATTTTAGGTCATTAATTATTATTGGTCTATTAATAGTTTATTCTTTATTTTTGAAAATTGTGTCATTGAATGAATTTGTTTCATTAAAGTTATCATATCTGAGGACAAATAGTTGCTCATGATATTCTTTTACTATTACTTTAAAGTTCATTGGGTGTCTAGTAATATGTCTTACTCTTGCTGTTAGTTTTCTTTTTCTTAACCTGACTAGAGGTCTTTCAGTTTCAATTGCTTCTTAAAATACAAAAACAGAAACAAAAACAACAGCAAACCCCAGATTTTAGTTCTATTGATTTCTCTTCTACTTCTTACCTCTTTTCTTTTTCTTAGTTTGAATTTAATTTGCTTTTTCTCAGGTGGAAGAATAACTTATGAATGCTTAGAACTTTCTTATTTTCTAATTTGTATTCAATGCTTGAAATTTCAGTCTAAGCACATTGCTGCATACATATATTTTGATATTTTATTGATTTCCTTTTATTTAATTCAAAATACTTTTAAGTTTCTCTTAAGATTTCTTTGTTGACACATATGTTGTTTGGGAATGTATTAATTAATCTTTAAATATTTTGTTGTTTCCCAACTATCTTTCTGTTATTGATTTTTAGTTTAATTTTTTTGTATTCTAAAAACACATGTTGCATGATTTCTGCTCTTTTGAAAGTGTTGGTGGATGTTTTATGGAACAAAATATGGTCTATATTGAACAGTACACCATGTGAACTTAAGAAGAATGTATAATCAACTGTTTTTGAATGAAGTTCTGTCAGTTTACTGCCTCATATATGTTAACACTGTGCTTTATGCATGTAAACGGCAAGTTATTTTGCCTTCTTAGGGTGCTGACCTCGTTATCATTGTGTAATACTCCTCTTTATCCCTCATAACATTTCTTACTCCAAAATGTTCACTGCCTGAAATGAATGTAACTACTTATGCTTTATTTTGATTAATTTATTGGTTAATTTTGATTAATTTTATTTTGATTAATTATTTGATTAATGTTAGCATTGTGTATCTTTTTGTACCCTTTACTTTTATGCACATGTTTATATTTAAAATGGATTTCTTCTAGACTACATACAGTTGTCTTCTTTTTTGATTTACTGTGAAGTCTCTTTTAATTAGTAATATGGACATTTGACATGACTATTTATGTAGCTGAACTCATATGCATTTGTCACCGTTTTGTATTTCTTGCTCTTGAACTTTATTTATATTTCTGTCTTCTACAGTGTATTTATTGAAAATTTTATCTGTCCAATTTTTACTTTTTTTGGCATGTTGATTATCTTTTTCTTTTTTTTAGAGATTTCCTTAGAATTTAAAATACACATTTAAAATCAGCTCAGCTCCAATTTCCAATAATACTATTTTACTTTATAGGAAAGAAAGTATATTATAATTACAAAATAGCCTCAATGCTTTCCTCACACCTCATGTATCATCACTGTCATTCACTTCATTATAATGGATGTATGTGCTTGCATAAGTCTATATACACTTATAAGTAAATTATTGCTATTATTTAAAAAACTTATCAAGTCAATTGAGAATATGAAAAATAATTGCTTTATTTTCCTTTCACTTACTCTCTGAAACTCTTTCTTTATGAAAATCTGAGTTTCTAATCTATATAATTTTCCTTTTCTCTGAAGAACTTCCTTTTCTATTTCTTAAAAGGCATGACTATTGGAAATGAATCCCCTCAATTTTCGTTTGTCTGAGAAAGTATTTCTCCTTTATTCATGAGAGATAACTTCAGAGGACATAGAATTCTTGTTTGACATTATTTTTTCTCAATACTGTAAGTGTTTTCCTTTATTATGTATTATTTTGCATGATTTTCTAAGGAAAAATTGAATGCACTTATAATCTTTGTTTCTCTATAGTAAGCTCCATTTCTTTCTTGTTTTGTCTAAAGTTTAAATGTGATGTACAAGTGTAGTTTATGATATTTTGCCTTTACATTTTTCTCTGAGTTTTCCAGAATTGGTGGCTGACATTAATTTTGGGAGCATTTTCAATCATTGTTGGTTAAAATATTGCTTACATTTCTTTCATTTTCTGAAATGTTTCTTTTCTGCAGTTGTCTCACAGTGATTAGATATTCTGTTCCAATTTTCATTCTTTTTCTTCTTTTTGATTGTTCCATTTGGAAGTTTCTATTGTTCCTCAAATTTAGGGATTCTTTTTTCACCAAGAGTAGTCTAGTAATAAGCCCATTGAAGTCATCTTTTATTTCTGTTACAAATTTTTAAAAAAATCTATAGCCATTCTTTTTCACTCTTACCATAAAAATTTTTATCACTCCACTTACATTATAGACATGTTGTTGCATATAGTTTACTTTGTCAGTTAGAGCCCAGAGCATATTAATCAAGGTTGCTTAAAATTCCAGAACTGAATATTCCAATATCATTGTCATATCTAACTCTAAATCTGATACATGTTCACAGTCTTCAAATTATCATTTTCTTTTAATCTCCTGGAATTTTTTTGCTGCTGTTAGTATCAGCCTATGGAGTACTAGGTACAAGGAACTAACATAACAATATTTGTAATATCATGAAGCAGGAACTCAGGGGTAACATTCCCTAGATCCAGGTGTGTGTTCTGTATCTCCAGACAATGGTGCGTCTTTTGGTTTTTCATTTCGCAGTCTCTCAGGATGGGCTAGAGTGGACTGAAGTTGGGTATTCCCTTTCCCTTTGTCAGTTAGTCTTCGATAAAACTCACCAGGTTAGGTTCTATTAAACAGTTTCTCCAGAGGTTAGCTTGTGTCAAGAACAGAATCTTCTGACATACTTCAAAATTGGTTTATTTTCCCCTTCCCTGCTGATAGCACAAAGTGGGTATTTCCTCTATACTCACTGGGTGGATTTGCTAGGGCTCCTAGAAATAAAACTAAAAAAAGGGTAAGATCTTCCTATGACTGGGTTGTTTTTGACTGTGAGATTTGTGATGATGAACTTCCAGCAATTCATCAGCTGCAGTCTAGGTTTTCCTTTGCTTACACTGGTTTCTGCTGAGCTTTCTCGTCTGGTAAACTGAGACACTCTGTATCTACCAGTCTTTCAAGTGTTGGCCGTGGTTTGCCCTGTGACTCAATCCTTTGACAAATCTAAGAGGATTTGTTGATTTTTCAGTTTGTTCAGGTTTTATTCATTATTGGGCAGGGTAAAGACTTTCTAAACTCCTTACATGCCACACTGGAACCCAGCTATCTTTTCTTTTATGAGAAAGCTTTTATCTCAAGGTTAAGTAGTCTTGCTTTCATTCATGTTGATTATAGACTACAAAAGAATCAGTATGAGAGTGAAAATCTGTAGGAGGGAGCTGTGGGTTATTTTTAAACAAAATGCTCTTTTATGAACAACCTTACATCTCCATTCAATGTGGTGTCTATAGTGTCTTACTGACCCATCCAAAGCGCCAACGAAATTTCTTGTTCTCCATATAGAAGAGTAGTATCTCCACAGCTAGGATCTATCTGGCATGTGAAATCATAATTGTGACCCTATCCCAAATCTGTTCTCACCCAGTGTCAGAGAACCTTACATTACTCATAGAGCTCACCACTAAAGTCTCCTGTGATTTAAAATCATTAACGTCAAGTATGAGAAAGACTGGAACACATAGGAAAGAAACGAGGATGGGAAGAAGAGAAAAAGCATGAGATAGATATTATTGAATCAGATGGTTCAAGAAAATTGCCCAAAGCCACAGAGCAAATCTGTGGAAAAGCCAACATTTAAGCTTCAGAAATTCTTTCCTTTCAAGCTTTCTGTGATTTTTCTCAGACTAAAAGGAATCCCCTGACTACAGAAGCTATAAACAGGATCCTGAACTCACATGCTTACAAGAAAGGCAAAGAGGCAGTCTTGTTATTGATAAGACACTGTGAAGAATGAAATGGAATGTGCTATTTACTGCCTACTACAGAAAACACAGAAACAAGAAATATTGATCAAACTCTCTCACATAGAAAATAAACTTCCTGTTGAAAGATAAGAGAGAATTCTTATGTTAGATGCCCAATCCCTCTCAGAGCTCTCTGTCTTCTACCTCAATTCTTAGGCAGCAACAGTCTGGGAAGCCAGAGTCTATAGACTCTTGGCAGTTGGAGAGGTCTCTCCACCTTTAGGACTTCTGAATAATTGTGTGATTCCTTGAGTAAATTGTCATTCTGATCAATGTGTATCAAACTCTAAAAAGAGAAATTGAGTAACTATAGATATCCTAGAAATGGAAAATTTCACTTTCATTGTCATCACCATCACCATTACCTGATCATTACCTTTAAACTCCTTATCACACCCAACATTACTCCCTAATCACCAATACCACCCACACCACCACCACCATCTTCTTCATCATCATTGCTGTTGCTGCCATCATATCATGATATTCATAAACACTACCACTATCAGCACCATCACTATCATCATCACTATGCATAGGAGACTAGTTTTATACTAGATATTTCATTCAGTTCTCACTTCATGAAACAATAGATGATATTAAAATGTTCCCTTCTTTGTAATTGAGCAAATTCATGTTCAGATAGGTGAAACAGCTTAATAAGGATCATCCTTGACAAGAATTTTCCATTACACAGACCTTACTGACATACTGCTCATTCTTCCAAGTATGATGCAAATGTCCTATCCTTCACCTAAATCCTCACAACTGGCACTCTCTTGTGACAGAATATTCTAGGTTATATTCTGCCTATTGTTATAAGTTAATTGAACACTGATTGCATCTAGTCAAAAATAAGAGGAGCTGAGCGTGATGGTGCATGCCTGCAATCACAGCACTTGGGAGGCTGAGGCAAGGGGCTCACCACAATCATGAGGCCAGCCTGGGCTACATAGCAAGGCCTTGTGTCAAAATAATGAAAAAAAAGAGGAGAGTAATGACTTCTATTTCCTGGCACACAGTCAGCACTGAATATATTTAATGGTTATAATATTAGTGGCTTTTGATATGTGTTACAAGATGGTTTATCTTTTTCTGGGTTCAAATTAAAGCAGTAAAATATACATTTATCTATCTAATGAGGTTGCAATTGAAATATTCTAAGCTTGAAAATTGGAAGATAAGGAGAAAGAATTGTGTTTAACTTCAGCATTGGCCAAATTAGACATTTTCTGTAAAAACTACTTTCTGGTAGAGATAGAGCTTTTGATTTAGCTTTGGTTAAAGTCTTTGGCCCAGGACCAAACCACTGAGGTCTCCCTACTATGAGCTTTCAGTCCTCTGCAAGGTTAGTGTTCACAGAAGGCTATGCTTAATCTCTGTGCATATCAAGTGGTCAGTGAGCTCATCACCGGCAAAGACTTTTCATCATTTGTGTCTTTTATTTCCTCACTTAGTTCCAGCGCTAGCATAAGTGCTATGTACACATTTTTAGATGAGTTAATAAACATGTTTCTTTTGTTTACCAGTTTTCCCAATGGTAAAATGTAAGGAGGTATGTTAGATGAGCCCAAGGAATGTTAGTTCTCATGTGGTTAAAAGTCATGAAGAATCTACTGATTTTTGGTCCACTTCAGAAGAGTAGTGGATAAAGTGGGTTTTGTTATTTTGCAGTTTTAGAGAAGATAAAAAGACTAAATCAGACTCATAAAGCCATTAACTTGGCATTGTCTCTGTAAATGTAGTCCGAGAGTTTGGAATAGGAAAGAACCCAAAGAATGCTCCACTTTTCTTTTCCCTAAGCTTCAACTTCAAGGTTACAGATCAAGTATAACTGTGCTTACCACCATTCCAGTTTCCCAAGGCCTACTTCATTACTGCAGTAGAGGTGAAGAGAAGAGAAAGAAGAAGGAAATGGGGCGAGGTGAGGAAAAGGAGGAGGAAGAGAAATAGGTAAGTTTCCAGGAGCATTGGTTTTGAATATGAGAACAGGCAAGAGAAAGCAGAGCATGGACATTAATTATGATTGTCATCACTGGTTTAAAAGATACCTAGAAGACTAGTAAAACAAACTTCTAAGTGTGCTGGTGTAGTTGAGTGGGTCACGGGGACACAACCCTGAGGACTACATCTGGTCATTGTCCTCTACCTCTCTGATTTTTCCTCCCATGTTCTGCTATCCAACTGCCATAAAATGAGCAATATTGCTTTACCATGCCTTTCTGTAGTGATGTCCCTGCCTTGGAGCCACCATGGACTGAAACTTCTTAAATCATGATCCAAATAACCCATTGGCTTTTTTAAGTTATGTGTGAGAGACATTTTGAACCAGCAAGAGAAAAGCTGACTCAAATAGCAAGAGAGATTAGAAATGAAGACATCTTTGCCACGTATACATGACATAGACAAGGTGGAGAATTAGGTTTCCACTGGGATCCAGAAAGTAGCTAATTGGATAGGACACTCAAGCTACTTTTAGATGTGAGCCTCGCAAAATCAGGTCATCACCAGCTTTGTGGAGGAAAGGCTCAGCTTCAGACAGTGGGATAAAAGATTCATGGACAAAGAAATCTTGCAGCATCCAGAGTCCATAGTTCTGCACAGACATAGACCTCAAAGTATCTTTTCTCCACACTGAGTGCCTTTGAAGGACTTCTGCAAAATTATGGCCCTATTATTTTGGGTGAATTTCTCTAGGTTTTGGCAAAGCCATGGGGTAGAGCTTTTGCCTTTCTATGTAAAGAGATCACACTAGAGGGCTCTGGCAATTTATAGATATTCAGGTTTTTTTTTATCATGTTCCCTAATTACTTCAGTACTTTATAACTGGTTTCCTAATCTCTGTTCTTGTGTCCTTCAAACTCGTTCCCCTTGCATCTGGCAAAGGGGCTTTAAACATTCAAGACCCATTATGTTACTCTCCAGTTAAAACACTTTCCTCTTTTTAGTGTATTTGGAACAAATACTCCTTTTTGTTGGTACATGCCCCTAAGGCTTAGGCAGGAGAGGCCTAAGGCAGAATTGCAAGCTTGAACTCAATCTCAGCAATTTAGTGACTTGACAAGACCCTGTCTCAAAATAAGAAATAAAAATATGACAGGATGTAGCTCAGTGCCAAGTGCCCAAGTAATAACAAAATATCAATACTCTTACAGTCTTCTTTGACAGGGACCACTGTCCATGTCTGTAAATTCCCATACCCAGCTACATTAGCCTGACTTTAGCTTCTCAAAAATACTATTTAAACCCAGCCCCATCTACCTATTTTTTAATTAATGCACGTTTTTAATACATAATGCTTACCTTGCTTGTGGAGAGTTGGTCCACGTACATAATACACCTTAGTTTCTTCTTTCATTCCCTTTCTCTTCCCTCCTACTTCCCTCCATCCATCTTTTGATCCCCTTCCTCTTGATGTAGACCTTATCTTTACTCCAGAGCTCAGATCTAGAGAATATACTCCCCCAGGAATGCTCAGTCTGAAGAACAAGCTAAGGCCAAAGTTCTTTGTTGTAGGTAGATTCCAAGCCAGGTGTGGTGCTACACACCTGCAATCCTAGAACTCTGAAGGGTAAGGCAGGAGGATCACTACAAATTAGAGGTCAACCTGGGTTACATAGTGAGTTCAAGGTCAGCCTGAACTGTATAGAAAAACCCTGTCTGAAAAGATAATAAATAAATACTTTCCAAAATACCCAGTATTTTCCCTTTATTTCACTGGAATTCAGATTAATCACATATGCATGTATGTGCATGTAAATCCCCTAATCATCTATCATAATGCCTATGACATGGTAAATAAAAGACAAGCACATTTTATATGAAAGTTGTGAAATTCTATTAAAAAAAAAACACTGGGTTTTAGGGAAATAGTGAGGCTAGTTAAAGAATTGCCATGTTCTGACTCAAATTAGTCAACTAAGGAAAGGATTTTGATTAATATTTCCATACATTTGAATCAATTCACCTTAGTTCATGCATACCCATATTACTTTCTGATTTTGTCTTGGCAGTCTAGTATAATATATCCACGGTCATTAATTTTAGCTTGAATATTTTGGAAAGTGGCCTATATTTGAATTCAAGAGGTAGATTTAGATATGGTTTCAAATGGTAGCTCTATAGTCTTTCTGAGTTTTCTATTTATCTTTTATAGTTGACTCCAAATGGATCCATTTATTGCATTACAAAGTCTACTGTGCATAAAGTTGGCCTATGTATTTAGTAAAAGTAGAAGGCAGAATTTACATTTCAGCATTCAGAAACCTTCCATTTTAATGGGCAATAGGTATATAAATAAATCTTTACAGTAACAAGATAAATACCAATTCTAAGACTAGGACAAAATCAAGGAGTAAAAGAAGGAAAGAAACTCAGGGTGCTCTTTTTGAGATATCAGAGACAGCCCTTCTGAGAAGACTGTTTTGAGAATTAAATTAAAGGATTCATTCATATACCATATAAATTACTGTTTTGAGAATTAAATTAAAAGATTCATTCATATACCATATAAATTACAGTAACGGGCACCAGCAATAGGTTCCGAAATTACTTATTAGAAATCCTAGGCCAGTCCCCACTCTCTGAAAGTGGTATTTCTGGATTTCTACCAAGTCCCTCTGGGATCACTTTGCAGATCTACAAAATGGAAGTAATAAGCTCTCCCTTGCCTTTTTGGGGTAAAATTTAGAAGTGGTATGTTCAGAGTGATTCTTTTCAGGAGTTCTGTGCTTACCCCATCCTCATTGAATATTTCATTGTGGCTGGGCTCCATCTCAGCCTCAGGCAGGTAGGTGAGTCAAATGATTTTTATGCATTTGTTATATTTCTAAGGGGAGTGGCTTAAGTAACCCATGGGACAGTGTAAGATAGCTAAGTTTTGCCTTTTGATGTGTTTTTCTTCTAGACATTCTTCAGTCTTTCTCATTATCAGTTTTCTTAAAGTATGAGGAACTTACGTAATGCCAAAGGAATGTTGAAGGGAAGTCAGCCTCCGACTACAGCCACGAATCTGGGAAAGACTAGATGGATGAGAATTCTTGCTGGGTTCCTAGTGTGTCTTAACCCAGGACCTAAGGAATGAAGCATAGTAGGCTTACTCATTACCTTCAGTGGCTCTCATGGACTGTCTTGACTTTATAGGGAAGGTAGAGGACTGAATGACACAAAAACAATGTTTTGGGGAAGAAAGAGAGGAGAGACTCAAACACAGATAACCAGAAGTGAGTATCAAGTGTGCATCAAATCTGAAAATGTCTAGGCTCAAATGTATGATTAATTTTATGAGTTGTGGATTTCAACTAGTAGATACTTATATGTTCAAAACCTTAGCAATTTTTCAAATTTGACTCATTTTTTCACTTCCTCTGACCTCTCAGGTTAGATTAGGGCTAGTTCCTACTGCCCTATACAAATGATTGTATCATTTGTAGCTGTCGCATTGAATGAAGATTGAATGAAGAGGATTCATGAGGACACATCTGCTTTTGTCTCTGTGGTCCCTCCAATTGTACCTCAGTGCAAACTCTTTCTCTACCTCTGGATAAGTACTACAAGCACTATTCTCATCAGTCCTAGCTGATGTTATGGTTTGTACATTGTGTCAACTTGAGAAGTCTAGATGCTTAACTAAGAAACTCAGCAGCTCTATATCCTGGGGTGTAGAGAACAAGCAGTTACCCTTCTAGGATGTTATTCACTGCGTCAATTTGAGAAGGTCAGAAGTTTAAGTGATTCAGCAGGGGGCCAGGGTCCCTAGTGTAACATCCTCATCCTGTGCAAGAGGAGGGCAGGCAGATGCTGTGAGTGCTACACCCACCCCAGGGGAGCAGCCTGCATACAATAAAAGACAAATGAGGAGGGACTGGTTGCTGCTTCTTTGGAGGAGCTCCAGTCTTCACCTTCAGCTTGGATGTCGTCTCCTGGCTTCTGGAACAGACTGTTCAGCTTCTCCCTGGGGCTCTTCAGCCTTCATCATAAACTCTTCAGCTTCATCGTAGGTTCTTCAGTGTTCTGATATGGACTTGCACAGGACACTGCAGTAAGCTCCAGGCCTTGGGCTGGACCCTTCAACCTCTAGTGCGCAGATACCCTCTGCATGCTCCCTCATTCAACTTTGGTGCTGACCATTGTAAGCCAATCTTGTAATCCCTTACACAGTTGTATATCTTGTATTATATCTATTTCTCTAGTAAGCCCTAACTGATACACTCCTAAACATTTATCAGGCCAATTTACAGGAAATAATTACTTTAGTGAATATAATATCCAGTCCCATGCAAGAGTCAAACTTCAATAACCTACTAGGGTTGAAACTTCTTTCTCTATCCAGCTGAGCCTAATGGAGCCCTGTAAACTGAAGGAACTAGAGCCAGTTTCCTTTCTTTCTTCCCCAGGGTTTTGACTCTTTTCCCTTTAATTTGTTAAGTGAGTCTTCTGTATCTTGCCTCAGTTGTATTATGGGAAATGATGAGAAAAGTTGTTATTTTCTTAATGGTGTGGTATGACGTGATGGCCTATTGAAAACTGACTTTTTCCAGAATCATCTTTTGCCTTCTTTAAAGACTCCCATCTTTCTTAGCTGAAGTTCTCTCCCTAAATGTTCCCTTGACAATAGGAATACATGTATCTTTGTTTTGGTTGCATTTTAACTTATTCTTTAGCCCTAGATACTCAGGTTCTCTGCTGGAATCTGTTCCAGATATGGAGGTCAGAAGCAAGAGAGTTGTTTGGAAGCTACCTAAGAATATTTCATGATTTCTCTTCAGTAGCATGTCTGTTTGAAATCATGGTAAATTCATAACATTTTCAGGGTCAATTCTAGAACTGTGGACCACTGTAATGGTTGTGTCAATTTGAGAAGTTTAAGTGACTCAGTAGGGGCCAGGGTCCTCACTTTGTAAACATCCTCATCCTGTGCAAAAGGAGGGCATGGAGATGGTGTGAGTGTTACACTCCCTGTATGGTGGGTAACCTGCTTACAATATAAGGGAGGAAAAGAGACTTGTTCTCCCCTCTTTGCTCTTGTTGCTTTTGCTGTCTTTTGCTGTCTCTTGAAGTGTTGCCCTTGTGCCTCCCTGCCTTGGAGCCAGCTGTTTATGATCTGAAACTTCCACAAACTGTGAGCTACATAAACCTTTCCTTCCCTTAACTTTGGGTGTTGGGTATTTTTTCCCAATAATGAGAAAAAAGTAACTAAGACAATCACTTAACTCAGGGTTCTCACTTTTGTTCCACTATTACAACTTCTAGCAAACATGTTGATTATTGCTATTGTGTTGCCATTACTAGATGGTGAGTGTTATTGAGATTCTTTCCAGGTTCTTAGTGTCCTGAAAAAGAGTTGGACAAAACAAACAGCACAAGCAGCAAAAGTGTACATTTACTGTAGGCAGAAAAGAGGTATGCTGTACTGGATGAAAGAGAGCTGGTAAAAGGCTTGCAATGACCCTGAGGATAAGGGTAAGGGACCTTTTGTATCACAGCTTCTTGCAGACTACTTTGGCTTCCTGAAGGATATAAACAAAGAATTGGAAAGAGCATTGTGATAGTGGGCTGTGGTGCCAACTTGAATAACAACTGCCTAGCAGACTGATTTAGCACAGATCTGGGTGTGTCTGGATGATGGATTCACTGAAGAGGGAAGACCCACCCTAGGTGTGGGTGACACCAGCAAATAAGCTTGTAGCCTGGAT
>RJWT010042661.1:0-12097 GCA_004365215.1 Cuniculus paca | reverse complement strand
AAAAGTTAGAGAGCAGAATATTTTGAGTGGATCACCCTTTGGGGAAGGGTGATTTCTATAAATATATCTGCATTTTGCTTTAACTGACAGAGCTATGGGGGGACAGTAATTTTTTCCAGGACCCTATTTTGACCTTGGATTCTGCCATAGAAGAGCTTTTTTTGAAATGTTATCGCCTAGGTTACCTGAGAAAAGTTTTCCATGAATTAGTTAAAATAAATGCAACATCTATTACCATTAAATTACTTAAATTCATTGCTAACTGAGAAATGTCTATTCTGAAGCTAACTTGTATCTTTAAGGAACTTTGTGCCAATAGTACCATGTATTCATCATAAGATATTCAATTTGCTTAACTCTGGGTTAAAACTTTGAGTGGAAGGAAGAGAAACTGGATATGCACTGACTACTGTCTCCTTTGAGGTACCGGGGCGGGGGTGCTCATGTCCTCCAGGTTGTCCCTTAGTATCTAATTACAAGTTTATCCAATGAGACCCAAAGGAAGCTTGAGGTCTCAGAAAGGTCACTGGAGCTCAATACACCTCAGTGCTCTCACCTACAGAACCAAAGTGGCATCCTCATTCAAGTATGCTGTGGGTTAAAGGAGAAAATGTGATCAGGCACTGACGACTGAGTCCTCACATGTAATACATTTTCAGCAAGAGCAGAAACCAATATATTAAGAGAAAATCTCACTGAATTCCTTCATCCATTTGAAGTTTTTGTAATCCATTACACAATTAGGATTTCTGGATCCCAATTTTGACTTTTCTATGGTTAAATAGATAATCAACTCCCCCTCTACGTTACACAAAAATGTGGTATTTACAGGTCCTGGTTTGGTCTTAATAAAGCACAAAAGGGGAAATCTTAGACACGTTTAATGTAAATTTTGAAATACAATATGTTTAAACTCAAATCTACTTTAGTTTTTTTAGGAAGCCCTTCAAATCTCAGAATAGATTAGAACACCCAACTAACTCATTATCCCCACTCTGTTCTTTAAAAATATAAATGATCAAAAGCAACAGCAATGAAACAGGATGAAGGATACCATCATGAAGAATTCAAAGCTAGGCACCTCTGACTATCTGGCCATTGATTTTGAAAAAGTGCCAGGAGTTACAGAACTCTCTTTTCCTAGTGTCAAAAAACAGAAGAGCTATAAATCAAAAATATGAAAATATTCACAAAACTGTTTATACATGATGCTAAAAATCCAACTTAGTGTAGCAACAATCGCTACAATTTAACTCCATTTTCTACCTTAAACTTTTGGAAAAGGTCAGTCTACCAACCTGTTTTCATCTGGTTGTCCTTTGATAGAAATTGAAATACCTGACCCATGACTGAAATTACAGACTCTCACCACACAAGGCAGAAGGAAGAAGCCTTCTCAATCCAACTCTGAAGAATCAAGCCATATGCATAATAATTCGCTCAATTTGGACTACACACTAAAAACTCTTAAACAGCACTTAACAAGCAACTGCATACAACAACAGAGTTTCCTGAGTAGCAAAATACAGACTTTAGTGAACGTTTAATTAAAGATATTTTGATAATTGATCCTCTAAAGCCTTAGCCACATACACAAAATCAGTTTTGATCTCAACTACGTCTAAGGAGAAATGTGAGCTGCACACGGAGAAATTTGTCTTATCTCCTGATCATTTGCTGTTCTTCAAATAATGCTGTAATTTATACTTTAAAATTATTTAAAAATAAAGCACTTTATCAGATGTCATATAATATTCTTTTCTATGTGTCCTTGGACTATAATCCGAATGCCAGACAAAAATTATACATTTCAAAAATATTCCCTTCTTTAGACTGTCGCTGATATCTTAAAATGTCATAATTAGTCATTATGTATCAGAGGCATACAAAATAATAGTAACAATGATGATATAATCATACCGTATATTCTCTAATAACTGTCCAAAGTCATTTAAATACACTATCCATAAACCATTCAGTAAAGCAAGTGATACTGTTAAGTTCATATTCTATTCAGGAACCTGAGTGTCAGAGGGATCAAGCCACGAACACAAGATCATATAGAAAGTAGTAGCTCTAAAACCCAGCTTTTTTCAAAATACCACGCCCATTCAATGTTGTCATTACTAGAATGACCAAACCACAATCACTGGTAGACATAGCAGAAAATACTTCAAGAATTCATTAGACTCTTTCTGATATGATAATGAGCAGTTTCTGAAGAGTCCTTTCTTGCCAAATGTGAATGGAGTGAAAGATGGAGCCGTTTCCTGAAGCCTGTCTGGGGCTCATTAATAATCAGATTAACTCATGCAGAAAGAGCCCGGAACTTCCTTGGATTGCAGCTGGTACTGAGTGCTGGAATAGGGGGATGGTACTCATCGCTGGGATAAAGCACTAAAAGGGAGGTGCCGGTTCCTGAATCCACGTGATAGCATCGATTTAATCTAGGCTCATGTCATCATGAAGAAAATACAAGACACGCGCTTTCCCCTTGAGCCTTCAAATTTGTGAGCTCCCTCCACTTAGAAATGACAGCACATTCAGAAAAATGAGTCACAGCGATACTCCTCTGAAGCAATAACATCATAAAATCTAGAAATGGAATTTGGAAAAGGCACCACAATAGGATAAAGCATTTTCCTCATTTGGACTTTATAGAAGCAAGTATTGTAGGTGAATAAAAAGAAAATAAGACTCCTTACCTGACTGAACCACCTGTATCATCTTTTGCCAAGATCCGTGCGGAAAACTATGGAGCAAGCAGGCATAGGTTCCCATGTCAGCTTTGGAAGCATTATTAAAGGAAAGGGTCATGTCATTGAGAGCCATTGCTGAGTTTAAAAAGTGAACCTTATTTTCATAGGGTTTCTGTATTACCACACCAAACGTGGGGTGGAATATGGCCAGGGACTCTTTCTCCTTGCCCACAATCTTGAACCACTCTGCCTGTGTTAAGTTGTCCGTGAAGGGATACACACATTCCAGAGTCATATTCTCAGCAAGGCTGACAGTTGTGTCCCAAAACGTCTCTTCACATAAAGCTGCAATACATGGAAGCCCACAAATTCAGTTAGACTTGATGATGGAAACAACAAATAAATATCTTAACCTAACACAATAGTACACTGGTATCATAGTGAAGGCTCACACTTTTCCACTGCTGATAATTGGCATTTGAGTAACTTTTAGTTTTTCTGAACATGTGGCAAATTATCTCAAAAATTTTCTGTGTGTCACAGTAAGACTGAAAGCAGAGTTAACTTTTTAAGCTAAGGCATAAAAGATTACCTTTGTGTATTTGAAGAATAGCCAAAAGGAAAGCAAGATAATCCATCTGTGAAAAACTTTTGGAAGCTGCTCTATTAAAAAGAAATAACTTGTATAATGTTACATATGTGCAGGCCTGGCACAATGCACCATTTCCTTCCTCTTCGATGTTATCAGTTGTGTCTTCTTTTTCTGAAGTGTGAACACAGGAAAAAGGTCTTAGTTACAAAGACAGGCTTGTTCTCATTCAGATGTGCAGATTTAAGTTACTTTTCTGCAGGGAAAGAGCTTATTTTCAAGGTCTTATTTTCCACAGAGAGTCATTCATTCAATAAGTATCTGCTGAGTAGCTTCTCCAGGTGAAACTCTGCTCTAAGCCAGGAGGGTATGACAATAGGTTGAAAGACTAAAATAAAACCAACCTCTTGTCATCATGGAACTTACATTCTAGTAGGAGGAGACAGAAACTAAAATAAGCTGTACCTCTATAAATATATATTTTTATATAGGCATATATGACTATTTATAAATATGTTCAGTAAGTTCAAGGCACAAATTCATAAGGAAATGTAAAGTAGGAAAGCAATCAGAGGGAGGGGAAATTTGTGTCCCTTTTAGATAGAAAGCTTCTCAACTGAGAAGGTGAAATTGGAGCCGAGATTGAAGTTCAGTGGCAGGAACCTTGGTGGCTTTGGTGACGCATCTCTGTCCAACTCTGTTGGTGCCTGGGGCTGGCCTGTATCTCCCTCCTTACTAGGTTCAGAGATCGCATTGGTGATGATGAACAGACTGTGGAAGGGAAGGGCCTCCAAATACAAAGGAATTTTGTTTTAAAATAAGTATAGAGTCAAAAGAAATGACAAGTTACCTGAGGTCCTGTGCTCCCTTACGGTTTCACCTAGGAAAGGAACACAGGGCAACTTATTTTTGAAAAGTAACTTTGGTCACTGTGGAGAATGGACTGAATGGGATATACATTCAGAATGTATATCTGAACTGAAAAAATTGACTTCATGTATTAAGTCTTAATTCCAAGATTTCTGCTTCACACAAAGAAAATACTACAAAACCTGAGTTAGGTTGTAGTAACAAGAATTCCTAAATCCTCAAGAGGGTATCCTCCTTCCAGGCCTCCTTTGAACCTACTATGTTCTGCCTCAGACCTGCATCCCTTCACATACTCACAGGCATGTTAACACTCAATTCATGCATGTGCTCACTCCACCCACAAGTATGTGGTTCCACACGCTCAGACACACTACACACACGAGCACATGCACACATGTTCATATGCATTCACACATGCTCATACTCCATACATGCATGCTTTCTCATATGTTCACATGTACATACACAATGCACCCCTCCTCACAAACACACACATGCTCACACAACTCACGTGCACACATTTTCACATGCACACACACACTGCACCTGAAGCAATGATGTAACAAAGACAGTAGGGCCAACAAACCCCAAAGTACTATCCAAACTTTTACAGAAAGTTTTCTAATTTAGTATGATTCCTAACCTGGTGTAGGAAGAAAGACAGATATTGAACAAGCAAACGTACAGCTAAACATATGGTTGCAACATTTATTTTATGTTAAGAAGAAAAACAAGGATGTGTTGGGAAAAAAAAGAATAACGTGGGCTGACAGACAAGCAGAAACCTACTTCAGGCAGGGTGGTCAGGACTGGCTCTCCCAGGAGTCACCTGTGTGCGGAAGCCTGCTGGATAAGGAAGCTGCAGCCATGTGAGGAACGTAGCCAGGTGCAGGGATGAGCAGTGCAGGAAGATAGGAGAGTGGGTGAGTCAGGCCAGAGACTCGGGGAAGTCTACAGAGTTCAAGCTGGAGCAATGGGCAAGATGCGAGGACAGAAAATGACAAGAGATTAAACTGTGTAGGTAGATGGGGTGAGATTACGTTTGCCCTTGTAGACTTCCTAATATGATGCTAAGAGCAATAAAAGTGACAGATCTGATTTAAATTACTAGGAAGATAACTGAACATCACCCATTTCCCCTTCATATTTAACATTGGATATTCATTCCTTCCCACCCCAGAAGATATTAAGAATCTAAGCTAGTTCACTGACTGCTGTGATTGACTTGAGAATTGGAGAAAGCAACCATAATCTAAATTGACCCAGTCAGAGTGAAGGGAGTTATTTACACCACACTCAAAAATCTATGCCCCCTTTAATGCAAAGAGGAAACGGTGTTGCCCCAGCTGCTGCAGTCATCCATCCCAAAGGAAAATAGCCTAAGGGTGGCAGAGAGATGGGATTAACCTTGGGTCTCAGGTGACAAGATTGCACTACTGAATCCATCAACTTTGGAGTCTGAGCAGATCATGTGGTATAATAAATTTTCATATTTTATAAGCCAGTTACAAATTTCTTACAGTCTGCATCTGTATATATCTGAATTGGTGCAATGATTCTGACTGCCTCATGAAGATAAAATTGGAAAGGGGAAAGAAAAGGTAATAAATGCTTAGGACACTATCACTATAAGGCAGCTTGGGCTATGATGGTTTCCATAGACATAAAGCTCAATGAACCAACTGCCGGAAGATTACCTATTATCATTTAGATATACAACAATAATAAGTATCCATTTAATTTCACAAGTTCTAGGCAGGGTCCAATCAGGAAAACATACCTAATGATTGACTAGAGGGTACTTCATAAGAGAAACTACTAGAAAAGGTGATAGGTAAGAGAACAAAACAGACAGGGGCAGCAAACGACTCAAAGAGGTGCAGAGAAAGAATCACTTTTTGCTTTTAGGGATACAGTATTCAGTAAGAGCTGGGACTGCCCACTATGGTTAAGGTGGGTGCTTAGAGGACCCCTCCAGAGATACTGGAAAAGTCAAGCAATGAATCTGTCAGGAAAAAAGGCAATGATACATAGAGAATTTATGTGAAACATATTAAAGAAAAACAGCTAACATGATACCCAGTGGGGAAAGTCACCCTGGGATAAGGACCAAGAAAAGGATATTTGCTTTCCCTGATACTACTCACATTTATTGAAGGCTTTAGCCAGAGTCACCAGGCAAAAAAGACATTAAAACTGTACACACCTTCAAAGGAAGAAGTAAAATTATTCTTATTCACTAATGACATGATTTTGCATATAAACACTTTTAATATCCATCAAAAACCAATAAACAAATTCGACAAAGTTACAGGATGGAAGATCAGCACATGAAAATTGTATTACCATATACTTACTGACAATATGCATTAGAAAAGAGATTCCATTTATGCTAGCACTTAAAAGAATAAAATACCTGGAAATAAATTTAACCGAAGACTTGAAAAACATCACACTGACAGTGACAAATATTGCAGAAAAAAATTCAGGAGGATCCAAATATGAAAGAGACATATATTTCCTATTTATTTTAGACATTCTATGTTCATGAGCCAGACATTCAATACTGTTAAGATGCCAACATTTCTCAAAGAAACCTATAAGTTTGAAGCAATACTCATCAATATTTCAATGCCCATTTTATTCAGAAATGGCTCATGTACCACTGCAAGGGGCCTTGAATAACCAAAATAATCTTGAAACTAAAAAGTTGGAGAATTCATCTTTCCCAGTTTCAAAACATAATACAATTCTAGTAATTACAAAACTGTGGCACTAGCATAGGATAGACATATAGATTAATGGAATAGAAGTGATAATGAAAAAATACATCTATACATCTATAGCCAATTGATCTTCAACAAGAGTGCCAAGACAATGCAATGGGGAAAAACAATCTTTTCTACAAATGTGCTAGGGCAACTGCATAACCACATGCAAAAGAATGAAGCTGGATTCGTACCACTCATCATACACTAAAATTGTCAATTGATAGATTGCCCTAAATATAAGAGCAAAATCTATAAAATTCTTAGATGAAAACATAGAGTAAATCTTTATGACTTGAGAATTTGTTATGGATTCTTAGATATGACACCAAAAGTATGGGCAAGAAAAGAAAAATTGATTGGACTTCATCAAAATTAAAAACATTTGTGCATCAAAGCACACTTTCAAGAAAGTGAAATGGCAATCTACACACTGAGAAAAAGTAGTTGCAAATCAAATATCTAATTAGGGTTTACTATTCAGAATAAAAGAACTCTTGCATTTCAATAACAATAACAAATGACCCAAATTAAAAATGAGTAAAGTACTTGAGTAGGCATTTCTACAAAGCAGATATACAAATGGACAGAAATCACATGATATGATACTAATATCATTAATTACTAGGAAAATACAAACCACAGTGAAAAAATCACTTTTTATCCAGCAGAACGGCTGTGATTAAAAGTAGAGAAAATCAGCAAGTCATAGAGAAATTGGAACATCTGTACCCTACTGGCAGAAATGTAAAACGGTTCAGCTATTGTGGAAAATGGTTTGCCAATTCCTCAAAAAATTAAATGAGATTATCATATGACCTAGCAATTCTATTCTTATATGCATATCCTAAGGAACTAAAAATAAATAACAAACAAGAAAATAAAAAACAAAACAACAAAACAAAAGCACCTTCTATAAAGGTGTGCATAGCAGCATGATTCACAGGAACCAGAAAGTGTAAACAACTCAATTGTGTGCTAATAGATGAATGGATAAATATATTGCAGTATATCCAGACAAGGGAATATTCATCTGCAAAAGGGAATGGAGTTACATTCATGTTATGATTTGAATAAAACTTAAACTGTGAAAGAGAAAGAAAGCAGACGCCAAAAGTCATTTGTGGTAGCATCTCTTTCACATGAAATATCCAGAAGAGGTAAAACCACAGTGGTGACAGGCAGATTGGTAGTTTCCAGGAACCAGTGGAGGAGGGACTGCAAGTGACTTCCTGAGAGATGAGGTTTTCTTGGGGGACGATGAAACCATTTGGAACTTCATAAAGGTAGTAGCTGCAGAATGTTGTGAATGTACTAAATGCCACTAAATCATACTCTTCAAAATGTTAGTTTTATGTAACATAAATTTCACCTTTAAAAATTACAGTTAGTGAATAGCAAGAGGGCAAAGGCACCCCACATCCTTCCAATGGCAGAAGGCCCCACATTTCATGACTGCCCAGTTATGTACTGATGTCGCTGATCCCCAATCACCCCAGTCCATAGATGCACACTGAGGCCCACAGTACATTTAAGAACTGAGCCCAGCGATTCACTTCATGTAACACTTTCATAAAAACAGCTGGAAAGAAATAACGCAAGTAATCTAGGTTGCCAGAGAAAAGATTTAAGACCTAAAAATCATTACATGCTTACAGAATGCACTTATAAATGTGTGTGTGTGTGACTGATTGGCTGTGTATGTGTGCCTATGTTTATGTGCACGGTTAGGAAAAGAAAGAAGTCAAGGTTGGGTAAAATACAGTAGAGACACAGGTAGAAGATAAGGACAAAGACAAAACAAATCTATGACTTTACCCAACATATAAATAAAGAGCAAAATAAAAGATAAACAATAGGAAGTAGGGGCATAGATGTTTCTCAAATAGGAAGGAGAATAAGAGATGGAAGAATGGGAGGGAAAGGGGATAAAGAAAGGAATTCAAATGTGTTGCATATGTGTACCAACTCACCACAAGGAATGTAAACGTTATGTACTGCAAACATGTACTAAGAAAAAGTTTTAAAAACAAATTCTTTTTTTTTGTACCAGGGATAGAACTCAGAACCTTGCACTTGCCAGGCAGGTGCTTATGCTGCTGAGCTATATCCCCAGCCCAAAGTTTTAAAAATTGAAAAGAAAAAAAAGAAAGCAATTAGATGTAACAGAGCACCTTCTATTCTCGAAAACTCTTACAAACAGGCCACAGGAACTTCCTCTCCCTTGGAGAAAGCTGTCCGGTGTTGGGAGGAGTTTCCAGACAGGAATATTCATCAAGAACAACTTACCCCAGTCCCTGCATCCCCAAAGCATTCAAAGTTGGCTTGATCAAGAAATGAAAAGAATTTAAGTCCGCTTGAATTGTGAAAGCCAGAGCTCTAGATTCATAGGAAAGGCACAGAAAGACTCACGGCTGAAGGTGAAGTTCATCTGTTACAAGTTTGCTAAGAACGAGTGCTATTTATCAACATCTAACCAAAGGCAAATAGAGAATGCACTTGAGCTATTTTTGTTGTATGGCAGCCGTTTTTTTTTTACTGATTTATGAAGGGATTTTGGCTTGAGGTTTTTTTGTTTTTTTGTTTTTTCCTAATAGAGCTGTCTGTTTAAAAAAACACTGTCCTCAAGGAAGCTATTAATCAAAATATTACTGGGTTTCTCTACTGTTTAAAAAGTCTCAACTAACCATATGAGTTTGAATTCATCTCATGAGTTTTAATCTGAGTTCAGATGCCTGGTGACCTGCCAGGCAATTTTCAGACATGCTGTTTTCCAGCCGCACATACAGAAACTTATCTGTCTTTTCAGTTTCAATGCTTCTGCTGTCTAAAATCAGTTCAACTTTCCCAGGTGTCTCTACCATTTCTAAACTAGGGAGGATCCTAGTGTCTACTGAATTACCCCACCTCCCACTAAAACAGCTGACGTGCGGGTCAGGAATCTGCTCGTCTGGCTGAAGCAACATCTGAGGCACATGATGGGGCTGGAAAGATCACAGAGGTGAGGTCCTTTGTTTCTCTTCTTTGTCTCGGATGCAGCAGGCTGACTGTATACTTCTACTGAGATAACCCACCAGGTAAGAGGCTGGAGCTTCCAGTGAGAGTTTACTCAGAACACCACAGCCTAAGTTTGTGCTCCCTGTCCCTACAAATCAGCAAAAAAAGAATCTTTCCGAGAAAGCACTCTGAGTGTCCTGTAAACCAAGGCATCCTTAGAACTTTGGCCAATCACAGACCGACCACCAGGAGTTACACTATCTCTCAGTGACCCATAAAACCCATTTACATCCAAATCAGGGTCTATAGATTGCAAGGACTCTCTAGGACAGAGGACTCTCTTGGACAGAGTCCAAGAAAAGGTGCCCCATAAGCTGAATCAGGCCCATTGTCGGATTCGGTAGCTCATTTAATTGGAGTAAAGCTGTTCTCATTTGTTTGTTGTTGTGTAAAGCTACTTTCAGGCTATAGTGGTGGAGCCGAAGGGCACTGAGTTATGGCTGACACCATTTGTCTTGCAAAGCTGTAAATATTAGCTGTGTAGCCCTAAACAGAAAACATTTGCCAACACTTATATAGTATACTAAATCTTTGCTTAGTCGACATTTATTAAAGTTTATTCTTACTCAGTTTTTCTTGAAAGAAAGAAAGCTAAACCTAGTAGTGCAGACACTGTGAAAATCACCTAAATTTTTGTATCCTCAAAAACTATACTATCAGATTTAGAGTAAGTATAATTCTTCTAGAAACAGCCTGAGAAAGAAACTTAAATGGCACCCTTTTACTAAAAACTACATCCCTGGTTAAATACACAGGGTTATAGAGCATCAACCATGCGACTAATCATAGATTTTCCCTATAGCTCTCTTTATCCTGCTGTATCTATTTATCATACAGGTTTACTGGCAGACCCTACCTGTTCTCATACTAGTAATTTATACCACGAAATTGGTCACTTCTAGCCTTTTTTCTGGGAAGTTTACTAACCTTGAGATGTGAGGTGCAGCTTGCTCCAACTCTTCCTCCAACTCTGTGTGTTGATTAGGGGCTTTCTGTTTATATAGCATCTGCAAACCTCACCCAGGTCACTGGCCAACTCCCTTCTGGTCCGGTCAGTTGCCAGAGGACTTTCTTTCCTCTGGGGACTGCTTCTAGCCCTGTTCTGGAGCTCTTCTCTCCCCTAGAGCATCTTCAGGTAGTGCCTGGAGTAGAGCACTAGTAAGAGATGAGGCAAAGTATTTTAAGGTCAAGAAGCTTCTGGAAGATCTTAACATTTCATCTACTCAGACTCATTCCAAACAGTGGTTCTGTTCCACTGTTTCCTCCTTAGACTCTGCGAGTTGGAAGGATTCACTTCTCATAATCTATTTTAACTCTAAATGAAACTACAAATGTTTTTATCCCCATATTTTTTTCTGCCAATCAACGCACTTGTATTCAGTAGTCTCTTAAACTCAGGAAGCTTTCTTATCTCTGCTCACATCTATGTTTCAGTCTTACCTTCTAGGTTCTCTCTCTCTCTCTCTCGTCTTCTATTCTCTGAAAGTCCACAAACTGGTGTTTCTAAAGAACTGTCTCTCTTAGAAATGCTACAGGTTCTTAGCTGTACTAGGGGATAACAAAGTTGCTTTTCTTTATTCATTTGACCACTAAGTTACAGAAGATCCCTATTGGCTAAACTATGATGAAGGATTGTGGGTGACACTTCATAGTTCATGCGATTCATAGAAACCCTAGGAAGGAAGAACTTAATTTGACAGATGAAAAAGGAATTGCAGGGGTGAAACTGTCCTGCACATGACATTGTGCCTCCAGGTTAGGGCTGGCCTCTGCTGCTGCTAGACCACCTGTAAGTCATGAAAGAGGAGAGGCAGTGCTGTCCTACAGAAGCAAAGGTTCATCAAGCACTCAGCGTAAGGCTCCAACCCGACCTGACTCCCCCAGCCAGCTCCAGCCTGCTTGCGTCAGAAGCACTACTTTCTGCAGGGAATTCGGCTCAGCACCTGATGCTGTCATCAGCAAGCACAAGGGAGGAGATAAGATAGGACAAGGAATTTTCAGGTCCTGGGGACATCTGGAGATACCCAAAACTTACACCAGACATCTCATTTCACTTTCCCAGAAAACTTTAACCACCGATGTTTATTAAATCTTCCCCCCGCCTTCTTTTGATC